>JAXQJV010000842.1:0-12911 GCA_037042255.1 Penicillium sp. PG106-07D
CGATGAGTTCCAGACCGTAATGGGAATGTTCGAGTCGGGCATTCTTACACCTGTAGCCCCTGTGACGGCGATCCCCATCTCCAATATTGAAGAGGCCTTCCGCTTGATCGCTTCCCGGAAGCACACAGGAAAGGTTGTTGTTGAAGCTGATTCTGATGCCCTTGTCAAAGCAGTCATTGCCAAGCCGGAGCCTTTGCAACTGGATCCATCAGGATCCTACGTTGTAGCCGGTGGCCTGGGTGATCTCGGCAGGAGGATATGCCGACTGCTGGCAAGTCATGGCGCAAAGCACGTTGTGACTCTGTCTCGTCGGGATCTCTCCGATGATTATAGACAGCAATTTGAAGCCGAGATCGCTCAACTCGGTGCAGTGCTGCACATTGTCAAATGCGATATCGTCGACGAATCATCCATGACGGAGGCCGCAATCATCTGTCAAGAGACTCTGCCCCCGGTCAAGGGTGTGATCCATGCTGGCATGGTTCTGCGAGTAAGCAGTCAAAAGGCATCCCTATTCCAGATCCGCATACTAACCACTGTTCCAGGACCACCCTCTCGAACTGATGACACCGGATGACTATCTCACCGCAACCAAGCCAAAGACCCAAGGCACCTTGAATTTGCATTCAATCTTCCAGGGCGCCGCCCTAGACTTCTTCATCACCCTTTCCTCCATCACTTGTATCGTCGGCAAGACAGGCCAAGCCAACTATTCCGCAGGGAATGCCTTCCAGGATGCATTCGCCCACGCGCATGCCGGCAAATCTCACACCCGATACATCTCACTCAACCTTGGTGCGATTGACGGGTCCGATGCGATCACGTCTCTGCCTATCCGCCAACAGGAGCTGATGCGCCAGGGTGCGATTCTGGTCAAATTCGAGGAACTTTTCAAGGTCCTCGAGTATGCCATGGGTCCTCAGGCCGCCCTGGATGACTGCGTTCAGTCGATCATGGGCTTTGATCGGCAGTCCATGGAGACGGTGCAGGACACATTTGGTTTGAGCAATCCGATGTTCAGTCAAGTGCCTTATCTTTCGGATCAGAACGCCTCTGGAGATGGAGCGTCGGACAAGGTGGATACCGAAAAGGCCATCCGGAATGCTGGCAGCATTGCCGAAGCTGAGGAAATCATCACGCATGCGATTGCGGAGAAATTTGCTCTGTTCATGGACCGAGCGATTGAAGATGTTAACCTTGACCAGTCGCTTGCCGCTTTCGGACTTGATTCGCTGGTCTCCATCGAGTTGAAGAACTGGATGGTTCGAACTTTCCAGGTCACTTTGCAGACATCAGAGATTGCAGACGCATTGAGCGTTGTTGCTCTGGCAAAGACCATTACATCGCGTTCGAAGCTGGTGAGCGATGAGCTGCGCGGAATTTCTCCCAGCTCAGATGAACCTGAAGAAGCTTCTGCTGAGCAGGCTGTGCCTGAAGAATCTTCCGGTCCAACCCACAGCTTCGAGTGCTGTCGATATGCAAAGGACCTTCCCAGGCAGCCGCTGATGGATCTGGACGAAGCATTGAGCTCGATCTTAAGCAGCACTCGCCATTTCGCAACGGAAGAAGAGTACACGGCTCTCTGCGACGCAATTGAGATGTTCAGCCAGCCGGACAGCAGGGGCCGCCAATTGTACGACCAACTGAGCAAGAGGGCAAACGATCCGCAGGTGGACAACTGGATGGTCGACTTCTTGACCGATTCCTCGTTCCTGAAGAAACGATTCCCCCTGGTTCCCCTTTCAAGCTTCTATGCCACTCATCACGATGGTCCAACACCCCACCCACAAGCAGAACGGGCCGCTCTGATCGCAACGACGGCCTTCCAGTTCAAAGAAGCCGTTGATGCGGGTACCCTGGAGCCTCACTGGTACTTCCATATCCCGTCTTGCATGGATTCATGGCAATGGCTTTTCAACACCAACCGTGAGCCGCATACGGAAACTGACATTATTCGAAAGTACCCTGGAAACGACTACTGCGCTGTCCTCCGCCGCGGTCGTGTCTTCAAGGTGGCGCTCAATGATGGCGCCGAAGCAGTCTCCTACTCCACCATCAAGACTCAATTCGAGCAAATCCTGGAATCGGTCCAAGACGAAGGCTTCTGGACCAGCATACTGACCAACGATAATCGCGACTCCTGGGCCACCGTAAGTTCATACCATCCCCCAAGCAAACATCCGTGCTAACAACCATCCAGCTCCGCGAGCAGCTCATCTCCCTCAACGACGCAAACGCAGCATGCATCCAAGTCATCGAGCAAGCCGCCTTTGTCATCTGCCTTGACGACGGCAAACCGACAACCCCCGCCGAACGCATCCGCAAAGCCTACCTCGGCGACGGCTTCAACCGATGGAACGACAAGGGCCTGCAATTCATCATCCACGAAAACGGCTCCTCAGGCTACCAAGTCGAGCACTCGATGATCGACGGCCTGACGGTGCACCGCATGAATGAGCGCATCCACGTCGCCATCCGCGCACACATCCCCGGCGGCACGGACGCAAAGGCAAAGGCAAACGACACCTCCGGCCCAGCGCTGGACGAGTACACCCTAACCACCACCCCATCCATCGACGCGCACATCCAGACCGTCCGCGAATCCCACCAGGCAATCACCTCAGCCCGAGAATACAGCTACCTCACCCTCAATCACTTCGGCAAGACCTTCCTCGCCACACACGGCAGCCCCATCAAATCCATCTTCGACGTAACAATCCAACTCGCCAGCAGACTCTACTTCGGCCACAACCCGGCCTCCTGGGAACCCATGTCAATGGCGCACTTCCACAAAGGCCGCACAGAGATTTTCCAAGGCGTTCTCCCCTCCGTCTCCGAATTTTGTTCTTCTGCAACAAACACCGATCTCCCCGCGTTCCAGCGACGCGAGATGCTCATCCGCGCTGCAAACGATTACACCGCCGGTCTGCAGAACTCAGGCAAAGGGAATAACTATTTCCGGCTGATGACCGTGCTGGAGGGGATGTGGCCTGCGGGCGAGGAGTTGGCGCCGCTGTTTAAAGATCCGGTGTGGTTGAGGACGTATCCGCGGTTTATTATGTCTGGGTTGACGGATGGGGGGTCGGCGGATTCGGCGTTTGCGTTGATTGATCCTGAGGGTGTTTGGATTTGTTATTCAATTGGAGAGGAAGAGTGAGCTTTGATTCCTATACCGACATGAGGGGAGCATGAGCTAACATTGTTTTGTCATTTTAGGGCGCGCTTTTCGATTGTTGGGCCTACGGGCAAGGTTGCCAGGTTTGAGGAAGTGTTGGACGAGGCTGCGGTTTTGGTCAAGAAGTTGGTCGAGTCGAGCTAGTGTTGGAAGCTTGGAGACGGCTCGTCAGTCATGCGAGGAGCGTAGTCTGAAGAGATTAGATAGTCCGTGAAATATATGGAATGAAAGTTTAGAGACATGTATTGAGCACCTGAAGATCACCTGGGAGCGGAGAGCTGAAGCAAATCTGGTTGGGTTGCCCTCCTCCATATTCAGGTGTTGAAATGGTTCAAAACAGCGTTCTTTCGAGCCCAAGATCAGGCCATAACACCGCGTGGATAACATAGGCATCTGGAAGAGGGACGTAGCGAACTGCTCTCCAGAAAAATTTACAATATCCTGCTGTAATAATATCAAAGACTTGGCAAAAATTACCCTCAGCTCATGGATGTCCAGGGGAAACCGCCAATTGGGAAGTGTTCTCATCAACTTCCAGTCCAAATCAGCAACCCAAGCCAGCCTAAACCCGAGAAATGAGTCCTGGGAAGCTGCTTGTGGAGGCTCACTCGGGCGGCGTGCGGAGTGATTCCCCGGCAATAGATCCTTTTTTGAATTTTATAGATCCTTTTATATCTTTACATTCACAAGATTTAGGAGAATATAATGAGCTTCATTTTGAATTTTGATTAAAGCTGTAGGGGCTGTAACAGAGCGTTGAATGTTGGGCCTCTTATCGTGGTGAAGCATTTGAGAACACGGCTGGATGTCAAGCATCGATGGTGGGTCTGTATGGGGACACAGAGATTAAGGGTTTGATTCATGGGCATGGAAGGTTTGAATATTTACTAACTTTTCTAGTGGTTTTGTATAGTATATTGATGACTTTGTTTATTCCTGGCTAAGACAGGCTGAGATCGATAGCCTCGAACATAGTATCGCTAGTTGATCAAAGGGTCTAGTCTTCAACGCTCGACATCATAGGCCGCCGCGACAGAAGGTTGTTAAGTCTCCAATCGGAGCCCTTGAAGAATGTTACCAATCCAAGTTCCAGGCTGGAGGCCCGTCGTAACTTATTTTAATATCATCCCCACGAATACGTTACGCTATCACAATAGAAACCAAACCCATCGCTGTAAAGTCCAAATCAATTCTCAGTTGGATTGGACTTAAGCCGAATCATGCTAATATAAAACACAGAGACATTAGATATCAGTACAAGGGCACATGCAAAGGAGAAGCCCCTTCGCACAAGCCCGTTCTCGTTACGTTCGCACAAAATTTGCCTCGCCTCTTATCCCCGGTTAAATTTCCCCTTCTTTTGTGTCTATTTTACCCCGTTTAACCGGTGACCTTGAAGATGGACTCGGCCAGGCGCTTGACGTTGCCGGTGGTGATACCAGCGACGGAGATACGGCCATCCTTGGTGGCGTAGACGGAGTGCTACGAACAGCGTTAGTAAATTGTTCACAATCACACAGGATTGACTTGACAGGGAGGAGAGTACATACCTCCTTGGCGAGAACCTCCATCTGCTCGGGCTTCAGACCAGTGTAGGCGAACATGCCGATCTGGCTAGTGATGTGGGACCAGTCGTGCTTGCTGCCGAGCTCCTCCAGGTTCTTGCGGAGCAGGGAGCGCATCTCAATGATACGGTCAGCCATGCCCTTGACCTCGCCGAGCCACTGCTGGTTCAGCTTGGGGTCATTCATGATGGTGGAGGCAACGCGGGCACCGTGGATGGGAGGGTTAGAGTAGAAGGGGCGGATCAGGATCTTGATCTGGGAGTCGACGCGCTTCTTCTCCTCGGTATTCTCGCAGACGAGCGAGAAAGCACCAACACGCTCACCGTAGAGACCCTACATTTTGAAATGCGTTAGCGAAATGGATGCATCTCCCAATCGTACAGCTCACTGGAACGCACCATGTTCTTGGCGAAACTCTGGCACAGAGCAATGTTGTGGCCCTCCTTGACAAAGTGGCGAGGAGCAAAAGCATCCTGGTCGGCGTTACCACTGGCGAAGCCCTGGTAGGCCATGTCGAAGAAGGCAAAGTGACCCTTCTCCTTCACGACATCGCTGATCTGGCGCCACTGGTCCTGGGTGGGGTCGACACCGGTGGGGTTGTGAGCGCAAGCGTGCAGCAGGATGATGCTGTTGTTAGGAGCGGCCTTGATATCGGCGATCAGGCCCTCAAAGTCCAGACCGATAGTGTCCTTGTTGTAGTAGCGGTACTTCTCGACCTCGAGGCCAGAGTCCTTGAAGACGGCGTTGTGGTTGGCCCAGCTAGGGTTGGGGAGGTAGATCTTCTTTGCGTGGGGGTAGAAGCGCTGCAGGAACGCACCACCGATGCGCAGGGCACCAGTGCCGGAGATGGTCTGGGTGATGACGAGGCGGTCCTCGGTTAGGGCGGAGGAGTCGGCGCCGTAGGCCAGCTCGGCGGCGGCCTTGGTGAAGGCAGGGACACCGGTGATACCGGCGTACTCCTTGTCGAAGCGCGAAGCAACGACCTTGTCCTCGGCCTCGCGGACGGAGGGCAGGACGTAAGGCTTGCCCTTGTCGTCACCTAGATCATCACGAGACCCGCCAATTAGCCACCCCATAACACCCCTGGAGCTCCTTGTGTGGCTCGATTTCTCAATCGATGATGGTGGACTCACGGTAAGCACCAACACCCAGGTTGATCTTCTCCTTGAAGGTGTCGGCCTTGAAGGCCTCGGTGATACCGAGAATGGCATCCTACATGCGTGCGCTGCGCATCAGCATTGGTCTTTGTAGAAGCGCATTTCCAATGCTTCCGCTTCAGTTGCTTGGGACTCATTGATTGACACCTACGGGAGGGCCCTGAGGCACGTTGGACCAGGCCGAGGCATGTCTGGCACCGATGACCACGGTGCGCATGTTGGCATCGCGGGCCACAGCCGAACGGCTGGCAACACGCAGAGTGGAGAGCATTGTGAATGGCAATGAACAGATAAGATGGGGAAAGAACGAAGCAGAGAAGGTCCAAAAAGCTGGGGGAGGAAGGGGAAAAGCCGGAGGAGAAAATCGGAGAAGCTGCGTGTTTTGGGGCCTGACTCATGTGATACTGACAAAGTCGAATGTAGGAAAGTACCGGGTACTTTGTGTCAAGTGTGGGGATGCGCCCAGTCGCGAGTCGCGAGTACTTCACCGCCCGGCGACATCTACGAGGCCGATCCCGCCGGATTGGCTGTGTCCTCCGCAGGGATTCCCACAGCAGCAGTACTCCGTGTGGACGAGGATCACAACATCCATCGTACGTTGTCCTGATCATTCTGGTGGAAGTAGACTCTCATTTGTGTCTCTTGTGGTTTAAAATAGTCATCCCAGTCATTAGTTACAACCGAATAAGCTAAAAGTATGACACACAGAGGACACAACCAGTATGTCCTCTACATCCATCCCTTGATAGGTAGACTGTCCAACGCTTACCCTTCAAGTTCCATCAACATCTTTATTCTCCACTATCCAGACTCTCTCCAGGTCTCGTCCTATTCTCCCCGACATCGTCATTGCACGATGCCGGGACCGCCAGCCCCGGTGAGCTGAATAAGGGCTAAGTTCCACTCCACCCGCCGCGAGAATTTCCCCTCACGCACAGTTGGGGTAAATTTTCTCGTGCGGGCATCTTACAAAAACAGGCATTCCGAAGCGATTGCTGCGAACAGAGACAACTTTGGCATCTTCACACTATTGCTTTTGATTCCTACCAGGTTTCTCAAGGGAAATTGGCTGCACGCATCTCTTGAAATATTCCCAAAGAGCTACGCACAAGATGGCAAGGGGAAATTGAAGCTCAAGACTCGGTTAAATAGGACGAAAATAGCCGGGAAAGGCACAAAGCACTCTATATACTCCTTTAGCAGCCTAAAGTGGTAATTACTACTTCACCTACGGGGTACTTCTGTAATACTCGCACCCCCACACGCGGAGACTGAGCCGATCGTAGGAGTTTACCTAGGTAGGAATTTCTGATCTGACCGCTGGAGGACCCCGACAATTCCAGCTTCTCGTTCTTATTACGTAGCCATGCGGGCCAAGCGGAGAATCGGGAGGACATGACAGAAACAGCTAGCCGCGTCTACAAAGGCAAAACATAGCTCTGCTTCCCCTAAGAGCTCGTCTTTGGTGATAGTAATTGTATCTTTCGGGTGCCTGAGGTCGGAACTACAGTCCTTCGAGGGGAAGGTGACTGTTAAAGAGAGCGCCCCAGCAGGGGCCTAGGATCTAGAATCGCAATCTAGGTTTTATACCTTGAAGGTTAAGTGCAGCGTCTATAGAGGCACAAACATCCCGCCATCCCGGGCAAGGCTTTGTAATTAAAGGGGAAGACTAATGTTCGTGATCATTCCGCTGCTCTATACAACACAATTCAGGCAACGCAAAGCAAAAAAAGCCTGCCTCCATCCTCAACCTAACCTCACACCAGCCTGGCGATTCTTCCTTGCCTGCTGCCCCATCGCATTATTCATCCCCGTATGCTGGCTACTATCCAACGCAGACATCGCCTCCCGCTTCTTCTCCTCTTCAATCTTCTTCAGCCGCTTCTCCGTCTTCATCTTGCCGCTACCCTTGCCGTGGAACTGGTGACTAAGATGCTTAAACGCCTCCTTCTGGTTCATCGAGCGTCCATATTCATCCGTATACTTGAGCTGCACGTCAGGCTTGTACTCGCGGTTGAAAATCTCCGCCATCTGTCGCGCTTCCTGCTGGTCGCGCTGCTTGTTCTCCCAGCGCGCGTACTCTTCGCGCTCGCGGGCGGACATGCGGTCCAGCTTGCCGGAGGCACGGTCGCGCTCGCGCTGTGTGCGGGCTCGGCGTTCGGCTTCGGCTTCGCGAGTGAGCTTTTCTTGTAGGAAGCGTTGGCGATCGCGGAGGAGGGAGTTGGAGCTGCTGCTGTCGGTTTCTTTGACGAGACCGCGCTGTCGGAGCATTGAGAGGGTAGCGCCCAGACCTTGGTCTAAGGTAGATTCTTCTTCCAGGCCGGTGACCGTGAGTTCTTGTCGGGCCTGGCTGGATTCCTCGCGCTTGAGACGCTCTTGGAGATCTTCCTCGTCTTCGATGTCGTTGTAACTGCGCTCCATGTCCACGTCGCCGGGTTCCTCTTCCTCCTCGGGTTCTGGCTTGACTGAGACTTCGACGGCGGGTGTCGAAGTTCGGCGTGCTTCCCGCTCGGGAAGAGTGGGCTTTTGTAGATTGGAAACAAACTCCGACGTCTCGTCGATCACAAGACCAGGCTCCTCTGCACCTTCGTCTAGTGTATCGGTCTCCATGGGCGTTTGAGACTCTTCTTCACGAAGCTGGCGCGCAAGGTCTTCCGGACGCATCTTCTTGCGCTTCCTGAATGCAGCACGTCGCTGGAGTGCAAGCGAAGCCTGGAGGTCGTCATCATCCGCAAAGGAGACGTCTTCGCTGATAGGCTTCCGGGTCACTGTGACTGGCCCTCCATTCGTAGAATCGATCTCCATAGATGTTCCGTTCGGTGTATTTGATGATTCCGTAGGCAAAAGGCCTTCGTCATCCATGACGGCTCGTTGCTTCGTCGTCTTGTTCTTCTTCTTTTTGGGCTTCTTGATCTTGACTTCGCTGATGTCCATGTAATCCGAAGTCTGAACTTCCGGCTCCAGCGCAAGACTAAAGACACCCTTCTTCAAGCCCGCCGAGACCTCTTGTCGCTTAGCCTGCCTCTCGTCCTCGGTCGAGCCCTTCGCATCAAGCGTGAATCGCTTCCGCTTCTTCCCATCGATCTCTTCATCGTATTGGGCGAGGATTCCTTGGTTCTCCGCATTGGCGTCATACACGGGCTTGCGCTTCTTGAGCTCGAGTTTCTCGGTAGTCTTCTCCTTCTCAACGAGGTGAATATCCTCGAGTTCATCGCCACCCTCCTCATCATCCACAGCCGCATCCTTCAAAGTGAGGACGTAATCTTCGCCACCCTCAAAATCACCAACCGCATGTCCAACCTTGATACCAGCCAAATCTTCAGCGGTGTACTCGGCGGCGGCAGCGCGCTCGCGCTCCTCCAATTCCTCAGCCAGTTTGCGCGCCCGCTCCTTCTCAATCTTCTTGGAGCGCTTCTTGGACTGCATCAGCCACGCCTTGGTGTCCAACTCGGCACCATCAGACTCGCCGAGAGTGGCGCCTTGCAGCTTCAAGTTTCGCTGGGCAATGTCACGCGCCCTCTTGATGGCAGCGTTCTTCTCCTCTCGTTTCTTCTTGGCGTCGGCCTCATCTTGGAGTTTCTTCCAGTTTTCATAGCCCTGCGCTTGGCGGGTCTCGACCGTGCTGGCGGGTTCTTCGTCAGAGTCTGCTGCGCTGTCGTCGTCCTTGAACTGCGGACCGGTGGCGTCGTCGGGTTCAGCTCCGGGGACGGGGAGTGGCTTGAGGCCCACGGCGATACGAATTTTGTTGTTCTGCTCAATGGAGAGAGCGTCCGCCATCTTTGCGGAAATGCGTGAGCGAGCACGGCAACACGAGATGAGAAAGTGAGGGTTGGTCTCCGAGCTGTTTCAAACGGAAGATCCCCGGCCCCGTCAACTCTGATAACGCCGCCCAGATAATCATCATGTGATCACGCTATTCCCAAACCAGACTAGGTCCAGAAATTTCTCCCGCGCATAAAAACCACTGCGCGGCGCTGCTCGTTTCTCTTTTTCTTCTTACAACCACGGATCTGTGTCCAGCACTCCCGTTGACGGAGTTTTACTCTGTGTTTCGGTTGAGAGCTGGGCAGATCGACGACCTTGGAGCCATTCATTTTCCAACGTGTATGGCACCCTTACGGTTTCCTGTCGACAGATCTCAGATTAAGTGTTTGCTCCGGGATCCCTTGGGTCTTGAGCTCCCTCCTGGTGAGCTCGGCTTGAGGCCCTGGTTGCGGACGGCGTCATATTCCACCCCTCTTTACCGATTGGCCGTCGGCCTGTGAGGTTAGGGATAAACCATGACCAGCCAACATTCCTTTCGTAGCATACAAATTGGTAGATCAGCCTGTGTAGATGATGGTGGGTAAGAGGCGTCCAGCTTGACCCGCGCTCTTGGCGTGACTGCTATTGCTGCAAGATCCTTCTTGCAGGTATCCTCTCCGCCAGCGCTCGTTCAGATCCCGATCGCAAGGTCCTGATGAATTGGTACCTTGGTGGTCTACATCGGCAAACCGAAGCTCCTTTACGGATATCCGAGAAACCCATATACGGCCCACGAAGCTGTAATCATCAAGATCATAATTCTCATGTGCGATCACACATGGTGTATTTTGCGAGCGTGTATCATATCTCATTCCAATTACAACAGCTTCAAATGCCCAGTAACACCATCAACAACACTCCTAGGCCCCAAAACACCCAACACAGTGCGACTCCCACTGGCAATCTGCGTGCGCCCAGCATCCTGGATAACGCGCGCGCAGAGTCCCAGACTCATAGCCTGCGCCTGGAGCAGCAGCAGTTCATCCTCCGACTTGACCTGCAACGCGATCTTAGCCTGGCCACCACGCTCCCAGCGGCGCAATATGGGCGACTCGGGCTGGTGGGTGATGAAGTATTTGTAGCAGGCGAGGGTAGCGTGGGAAGCTTGGGCGGCGATTTTACCTGTAAAGCAAAAGCAACACAGAAAAAGTCAGTCAAGTTTTCAAGTTTCAACGCTTCTGATGAGGCTCAAAAATCTTCTCGCAGAGCAACGTACCCTTGGTCATGCCCAGGTCCGTCCGCACGACCAGCACGAGCTTCACTTCCTCCTCATTATCCTTAAAAGACGCCAGTTCCTCGCCGTTGCCTTCGTCTTCCTCGTCGCTCTCGTCATCCTCGGAGTCTTCTCCATCAGCCTCCTCGTCGGAGGAGTCCTTGTGGACTTTCACATCGTAGCCGTTGGGCCAGCCTTGTTTTTCGCGGAACAGGCCGAGCGAGGCGCCTTGGCCGATGAAGTATCCTGTGACGCCGGCGACGATGGCCGTGGCGATCACGTAGGCGGCTGTCGTTGGGGGGACGTGATTCAATGGAGCTGCCATTTTGGTTTCGTGAGGGTGTAGAAGCTGTGTTCGGGGAGAATTGTCGAGGTGCCAACAAATTTGGGTGCTTTTCAGGTTCCGCGCGCTTGGCCGCCTGCGGCTCTGTTCCCGAAAGGCTCGAGTTACAGCTTCAAATGATCTGTAGACAACCTGAGGAACCTAGGCTCAGGTGGACATTCATTAATAACTTCCAATCTAGACCTTTAATGGAAATGTCAAATTTGTTTAGAGTCATTCGAGACTCCATTCTTGGTAGGTACCTTTATTGATACAACACCTACCTAGTGCATGCGTGAGTCCAGATCCATATATGTCAACGCGCCGACAACGCGACCATAGGTGCCCGTTACAACAGGTGGCCTCGTTTATACCCCGATCTTTGTGAGTAGCCCCCGTGCGGTATCTACCAAAGGCCCCGAAGACGATCAATTCCATCTATTTTCTTAAAAGACCAAATTCCAGTTATCGATCCAATTGCATCCCAATGGTCCCAATGTTGGAAACATCGGCTCATATCATCTCTAACAGACTGAAGGGCCATTGCAGCACTAAGTTTACTTTCCAAATCTACGCATGTCGTGCTTGAATCTCGATCAATTTCCAAGACTGAATTACCTATTGAGCCAGAAAACCCATTTCCCAAAAGCAAACCGCAGGGACAAGACTACCCAATGCATTGGATCCATCCATAGCCATTATTTACAACCCAAAAGTAAGGAAGCATGTTATAAGGTATAATCGCGAAAGAAAAGCTTTTCTAGTTCGCGCTTCCGGCGGGAGCAGGGCGACGAGGTTGATTGCCAATGTTGTTCATGCGGCGACCCCTATATTGCGAGAGCTGTTAGCAGAGCCCTCATTGGTGAGACGACACGAAAAGCGCATCTTACGACGAGATGCGAACAAAGTCAACTTACATAACAGTGCGGCTGAAGAAACTGATGAGAATCATAAAAGTCCAGCTGGGAATGGCGCCAAGCGCCCAGATGGCGTAGCCGAGGGGCACGTTGAGCTGGTACTTGGCTAGCCAGCCGTCCGTGGGGTGGAAGGCACCCTCGTAGGGGTTAACCTTCTCGAAAGTCTTCTTGGAATGAACCTCGTAAAGCTCCTGGGGCGTGACGGTGGTGCTGTTCATGTAGAGGACGTGGAGAGGGGTAGGCAGGCGCTCCTGGCCTTCGGGCTGGGCCTGGGGCAGTTGGAAGTAGTAGACCGAGGGGGGTCCGGCGGACCAGGTTGCGCAGAGAACGCGCTCTTGCTCACAGTTCAGCAGGCCAAGGTTGGGGGAGGTAGGGTCGGCGGCGAAGAGGAGCGCAGATTCCTAGCGAATCGCGACGACGGATCAGCTTACATGCTCCCTCGATAACAGGGGAGCTTCAAGGCGCGACGGTGTCAAGAGGACGCGCGCAATGGACGGCAACTCACATTGAAAGCCTTCTCTGCCCTCTCACAGCGGCCGAAGCAGGTCTTGTTGCCGCCGGTCACGAAGACGTACCAATCCTGAGCATCCTCAGTAGGAGTCAGGATGGACTGCCAGTTCTGCATGGTCAAAGTAGTGACGCGCTTCTCGGTGACCTTCTCAGCCATCTTCTGGATGGGGTCGGTCGGGACAGCCGTGGGGACAAGGTTCTTGGCCTTGTTGAACCAGCCCTGGACGCGGTCGGCGAGGGGCACCTGC
>JAXQJV010000843.1:0-13788 GCA_037042255.1 Penicillium sp. PG106-07D
TTTCGATCTGAGTGGAACTTATTGTTGCTTTCTTGTACCTTCATGTCATTTTCATCAATGAGGAGGTCGAAAATGTCCTGGAGAGCCTCTGACAATTCCATGTGCGCTGCACTGGTGGGGTGGAACTGCTCGAGATTAACACCCATATAACTAACACCACGAAGGAAGGGCTGCATATCGAGGCCCATGTTTCCCAGGAGATCTCGTTTGCCGATTTCAATAAAGCGTCCAAAATCAGCTAGACAATGCCAGGACTGACGCAAGAATTCTCCTGACAAAGAGTTGAGGACCACGTCCACACCACGTCGCTTCGTCATTCTCATGACACCTTGAGCGAAATTGCCATCCCTGGAATTAAAAATGTGGTCCCCGGGGATCCTGTAGCGCTCCATAAGTAGGTCTTTCTTGGCTACGGAGCCCACGGTGGTGTAGACCTCCACGCCCAAATGCTGGCAAATCTGAATTGCGGCTTGGCCCACGCCACCAGCTCCAGAGTGAATGAGTGCCGTTTCTCCTCGCCGGAGTCTAGCCCTACTGACCAGTCCTATCCACGCGGTCAAGAAGGCGGTGATGACAGTGACTGCTGCTTCAACAGTCATATGGGCAGGGACGTGCTGGATGATGGTCTGCCTGATACGGACATGAGTGCCGAAACTGCCTTGAAGCATACCCGCCACTACCCAAGTTAGCTCATCAAAACTAGCCATTGTGCAGCAAATCATTGTGCGTACCTGTATCTCCTGGCTTGAACTTGGTCACAGCCGGTCCTATCTTGGTGATGATGCCTCCTACTTCACAGCCAAGAGTAGGCGTAGGAACTTGTCCTAAGGCCGCCATCACGTCCACAAAGTTGAGCCCTGCGAGGAGTGAGTTACAGGGCGGTACACGGCAATGGGGACGCGATACACTTACCAGTACACTGAACCTTCACTTCTACATAATCTCCACGCAAGGGCTCCTGGAATTGTGTGT
Source organism: Penicillium sp. PG106-07D (assembly GCA_037042255.1). Taxonomy (NCBI): domain Eukaryota; kingdom Fungi; phylum Ascomycota; class Eurotiomycetes; order Eurotiales; family Aspergillaceae; genus Penicillium; species Penicillium sp. PG106-07D. Next base: position 973 of record JAXQJV010000843.1, read on the forward strand.
CGTCGACAAATTGGAACGTATTGAGTAGACCAGGCTCGCCAAGTTCCATCTTTAATGGTCGCTCTTCTTGGAGCAGTTTCTCCATGGCGGGTCGAGGCTTTTCGTTCAACGCTCCAATTGCCGAATTCAGCGCCGGATCTTCGACAAGTCGTGGCACGTACAGACAGCACTCGTCCTCCGCGAACTCGTAATCTCTAGTTTCTCGCTCGGTTGCCCTGAAAAGGGTATCAAAAACTTCAGAAACCAGAGTGGCGGCGAGCTCTGACTGCAGATCAAGACCCAGAGACAGGTCGAAGGTTCCGAGGCGTTTCTCGGGACTTTCTGAGCGAAGAGCTCGAAAGAAGCCTGTGCAAACGCCAGAATATGGCTTGAAAGGACCAGAGACCTGACCACCTCGGGTGATCCACAAGACGCCCGCGCTGTTCAACGCCATGTCCTTAACCACTTCAAAGACTGGTTCTGACATCTCCCCAAGGACTGGGCTATCAATCTCCCAAAAGGATACCAGGACTTTTCCGGACACGTCTCCTATGGTATCCCAATTCCTCTGGCTGACGGACAAACCGAGCTTAATCAGCAGACCCGCAAAGTTGGTAGCGAATGTGGAAACATCGGTAGCGCAAATATCCGGGTTGACGATGACCACTTCGGAGAAATCGAATGAAAGAGCACGCTCGACGGAGGACACCATCAAAGACAATTGATGGATGTTTGCATCTTCAGAATCGTGGATGATATGTTGGACTCTTGCAAACCCACTTTTCTTTAACACTCCCGCCCAAGCACTCCCATCCAGGGGAAAGGCCGGGACGCTATCGTCTTTATAATGACTCCACCATCGCGGGTCAAGACCCAGTACAAACTTTGTTCTCAGCTGAGCTTTAGTTATCGCACCAAGGAGCAATTTTCCATCGTTCTTGAGCAGTCCCTTCAGGTTGCGCATTCCGCACTCGAGATCCCCTGCAGTCGGCAAGAATTCGTTAAAGATGATGTAGTCGAATTTCTCGAATTCGAAGCCCTGCATTTTAGGATCCTGGCCGATATCCAGAAGCCTGAAATCCACCATTTCGCGATCAATTAAGGAATCCTGAGCTGAATCCAGCGATGCCTGCGTGCGGTTTGTGAGTACATACTTCTTGAGGCGCGCTGACCCCCATGTCTTGTTGCTCAATCGGTCGAGGACGGATGCTGCACAGGAGGTAGACCCGCTGCCAATTTCCAGAATTTCGATATTGGGGCTCACAAATCCGGCGTGATCAATAAGCTCTGCCACGACGGAGTTGATAATTGATTGGCCCAGACAATCCTCAATAAACTCCGAGATCAAACTCTTGGTCCGAGTATGGCTGTCAGAGCCTGGTTCCATGATCTCCTTGAGTTGGCTTCCAACCGCTTCGATCGCCTGCAGCATGCGTGGAGGCTCGTCGTCCAGAGCACATGTACTTGCTTCACTAGAGGATTGATGGGAAATATCACGCATCCAGCTGATGTATTTCTGCAACACGCCATCCATTTCTTTCAGGACCTCGGTGGAAAGCATGCCCAGCGACTTCGTCACGTGTTCGGACACAGCTTGGTCGCAGAGAGAAGCGCCTTTAGCAATGGCCGGGTCGAGAGAGAAGCGCTCCGGGTTCAAAATTGTATGTATTGTTGAATGCGAGTATATCGCATCCTTCTTCCACAGCAACTGCGTACAGAGCTTGGGCTGAGCTCTATGGACGCGCGAAGAAAGTTCCTTGCAAACGAACCCTTCCAACACTACCTTGGGCTCACCCCAGGTATCATCCGACATGAAAACAGAGCCACTTTGCTGGAGGCGTAGTTTAGGCCCCAGTGTACTGAAGCCACGCAAAAGAGAACCGGGATCGCGTGGGAGAGAAGCCGAAACGTACAATGACTCAACGAAACTTGGAGCCATGGCGGCGGAGAAATCTTCTTTGACCGTTCCACAGCAGATCATCATTTGGAACACGCCATCAAGCACAGCAGGATGTATCGGAGTCGGATACTCAAAGTTCTCCGGCATCCTTGTCGCTGAGTCAGGAATCTGAAGCTCGCCGTAGCCGAAACCATCGCCAGCGCTAATCCGAGTCAGATTTCGGAAGAGAGGCCCTAACTGAAGGCCCAAGCGGCTTAGCTTATCATATAGACTCCCTACATGGATCTCTTTGGTCGGCCTTTCTTGGATAGACAGATACTCCTGCCTGCGTAGTTCCCACTCGCGGCTCTGTTCCGTCGAGCTGTTGATCTCATTTGGCCTCGGGGCATATATAATCTTCACAAGTCCAGAGCAGTGCTCAATAGTAGCCCCGTCGGCTCCGAGGGAGAGAAGTGAGAATTGAGTCCAGTGAGCCGTGTTAGCCCTGGTACCAGTCTGATGAGGTCTGAGCTGCATGGAAGTCTCAGTCGCCGCGGCAGGGGAGGTGAAAACCATTGGTCGGTGAAAAGAGACATCCCGGAATTGGTAGCCATGGATGGTCTCAGACTGCTTTGCAGACTGTTGGCAAGCCTCCAGGACCATCGTCAGCATGGCTGCTCCCGGAAGGATTAGCATTCCCTGAATGCGGTGGTCCATGAGCCACGGGGTCTCGACTGGCCTCAGAAAGTTTTTCCAACGAGGGGCAATGGGGTTGTGGTCATCTGTCGGAAGGCCAAGCAGGTCAGTTCTTGGTTGACTACGGGTCCGTCGGGACAGGTTCGCCCGCGACTCATGCCAGTATCGTCGCTTGTGATTAAACGGATACCTGGGCAGGTTCACTAAGGGTTTGGAGCTGCTCGGAGATTCGGATGCGTTGTTCACAATTTTTAGGTCCAGCTTGAAGCCCAAGCTCCAGAGTCGTCCGGCTGCGCACAGCGCAGTCTCCTTTGCACCGGCGCCTCGGCGGAGAATCGATGTGTAACTGACGGATTTGAGGTATGATTCAGAAGCGGCAGCTAGAATATCCCTGAGGGGTCCCTGCAGTGCGGAGTGGGGGCCCAGTTCAATGAGGGCGTTGATATTGGTTGTGGCTCTGCCACGACTCTTTGTTGCACAATGGTTGAGTAAAGCTGTAGCGGCCTCGCCGAACCTTACCGGGCTCAGGAGATTCTTGACCCAATATTCCGAGCTCAGGTCGCCATGGGAGATCTCAGCTCCTGTGACTGAAGAGAAAAAGGAGATTCCAGAAGATTCAGTTGGGAGAACATCTTGAATCGACTCCAGATACTGCTGGGCAATCGCTTTCATATGGGGGGAATGATATGCTGTTTGAACCTTGAGTTTCCGACACCAAATATCGTCTGTCTTCAACATATTTTCTATTTCTGTCACCGCCGAGAAATCACCAGATATTGTTACGCTCTGGGGGCTGTTGATGCAGGCCACGACTGCGTCACCTTGTGTGACACGGTCGATATACGTCTGAGCCACTGCCTCCGAAATGCTCGCGGCCATCATTGAGCCCTTCCGGCCCGGCAAGAGGGACGCTACCGCGGCTGTGTGGACTCCTCGGAAATAAGCGACCTTCCAGGCGCTCTGTATAGTCAGGGCTCCGGCAGCGTACGCCGCGGCTTATCCTCCGTTAGCGGGATCGTATGCAAGAAGGTATTCCGATGTAGTAGTAAGAAGGAACCTACCAATTTCCCCGCTCGAATGACCCACAACTGCCCTTGGGTGCAATCCCCAGTGACTCAGGAGATCTACTAACGCAACCTGCAAGATAGTACACAGAGGCTGAGAGATCTGAGGTTCATGGATGCAACTTTGATCTTCAGGGCGGTTGAGCTCCTCGAGAACCGACCAGGGGCATCCCAGCGAGACGAGGTATTCGTCCGCCGCTATTATGCTCTGTTTAAAAGTTTTGTACTCCTGGAGCTCCCTTCCCATGGCATACCACTGCGCTCCTTGGCCGGTAAAAACGAAGGCGCAGGAGGGCGATTTGATAGCGCGTGGTAACTGGGGGAGCGATCTTTCCAGCGATGCTAGAAGATCCTCCATCGATTCTGCGACGGCGAAGCTCCTCCAATCAAATATTGTCCTTCTCTCTGATAGAGTATATGCCAAACCCGCGATTTGCGTGGCCCTCTCATAGGCCAACTCGTTGTTTTCGGGGCTAAGGCTTCTTCGGAGGAAGTCCATGTACGTCTGGCACAGACACGCCAAGCCATCCTGCTCGGGTGCTGAAAAGACGAACAGCTTCTGCTTTGCAACATTACCGATCTTGTCAAGCAGAGACTCATCCTCGCCAACCGAGAGCCCCGAGTCAATACTCAGGGAGAGCGGGGTACCGGTTACACTCTGGGTGTTGTGGTTTCCTGTCAGATTTCTTTCTGTTCCCAGTTTATCAGTTTTCAGATCCCCTGCAACTGATAGCGAAACATAGCGCAACTTACCCTCAAGGTAGTGAAGCGCATCATCGAGAATCAGGTGTGCATTGGTACCACCGTATCCAAAGGAGTTGACACTGGCGCGACGAAGGCCGGCAGTGGGCCACTGCGTTAGCTCCGATGGAATTTTTATATTCCATTCTTCCAAGCGCAGACGAGGATTGGGGGTTTCGAATCCATGTACAGCAGGTATCATGCCCTGCTCTAAGGCCAGAACAGTCTTGATGACTCCTGCGATGCCTGACGCTCCTTCCAAGTGTCCAATATTGCTCTTCACGGATCCTACCAGAAGTGGATAGTCAAGTTCGCCCTTCGCTAGGCCAATTGTCTGTCCTATGGCTGATATTTCCAAGGGGTCACCGACAGGAGTGCCAGTTCCATGGGCCTCGAAGTAGGTTGTTTTGGAAAAGTCAAGCCCGGCTGCCTCGTATGTTGACTTGATGAGATTAATTTGCGCTTCAGCGCTCGGCACAGTGATACCGGAGGTTTTGCCGTCCTGATTGGTTCCCGTGCCCTAACACCCAAGTCATTTAAGAAGATGCTCCATGAAAGAAGGGAAACACGACTTACTCTAATGACCGCGCGAATGACATCGTTGTCCTTCAGGGCGTCCGTCAGGGGCTTGATAACTATAACTCCCATCCCTTCGCCCCGGCCGTAGCCATTAGCGCGGCTGTCAAAACTGTGACATTGTCCGTCGGGGCTGAGGAACCGCAACGCAGTTAATCCACGCCACAATTCCGGCATGATCATGAGATTTGTTCCGGCCACGACCGCCTATAGGGATGCTATTAGTGTCACCTTCGTACCTCTCGAACCGAAGTGGAAGCCCGTTAGAAACGACAGGCAGCAGCACTGCTGCTTGGGGACGGGGTGATTGATACCAATTTGCTGTTTCCAGTCCGCAATTCCTGGCAAGCCATGTGAAGTGCTACCAAACTCGATGAGCATGCAGTGTCAATCATCAGAGATGGACCTTGCAAATCATAGAACCACGATAGTCGGTTCGCCAGCATGGAGGCTCCACAGCCGGTGGACGTATACGGGGACATGGCGTTGATTTCAATTCCGGAAAGCACTTCATAGTCACTGGTAAAGCACCCAACCATGCTAGAACCGGTAAGCTTTGTGAAAATAAGCATCGGCGTGTTGACTCACACTGCGGTTTGACTTCCAGCTATGGATTTGATTGACATCCCGGCTGGTCGTGTCAGTGTGTATTTAACATGGTTTGTGTAGGCTTTGCGCACCCACCATTTTCGAATGCCTCGTAAGTGACCTCGAGAAGAAAGCGATGCTGAGGGTCCATGCCATCTGCTTCGGCTACTGTCATCGAGAAGAAGGGGGCATCGAACGCGGCAATGTCGTCCTTCAGGAAGTGGCCTTCCTTCGTGGTGATCTGCATAGACTCTCAGTGTCCTAGTCGCCACAACATATTAGAGATGCCTACAGATCCGTTCCGATCGGCTGATGGATGATAGTATGCGTCGACATTAAAGCGATTCTCTGGGATGCGCGATTTGGCAGATCTTCCATGGCTGAGGATATCCCAAAAGCCACTGGCCGAGTTCGCCTCCCCAGGGAACCGCCAGCTCATGCCGATAATTGCAAGAGGCTCTACTTTGTCGCTCATCGTGCTCATCGTAGAATATACCGAAGCTTAACAAAATCTCTTGTACGTGCTTGAAATCAGACGATGCTCAAAGTGTATAGAGGCAGAGAAATAATGGCTGAACAGTGGTGAGCGATGACGAGTTCTTCCATTGTCAATTTAACATTGGGCCCTGTCTACCTAGGATATCGGAGAGTTCCAAGGTTTGTTTTCGCATCGTCAACCCCACGGAGTGTTGTAATGATCCTAGAGGGTTTAGCATCTCGGCATAGACCACGGTCACTCCGACTGGCGATGGACCAGACGGACCGTCATTCTCGGTAGGGGCGGTTGAGGCATTGTATGGAAGGGATGTCGGAGTTTACGTACCAACATCGCTTCTACTGTCTAAAGCGCCGTGATAGGCTGGAGCCTTTCGCTTGGAGAGACATTTCAACATCGTTCTAGTGCTCAGGGTCTACAGGGGCATGGCGGCCACTTTTTTCTATTAAAAAGACGCCGACGCAATTCGGGCGTTGAGCTTGGCGCATCTTGGTTTAGGGGCAAGATAAGATGATCGTTTTTTTCCGACAAGGGAACCAGCGTGAAATTGGCCGTTACTAATACCTGCTGGGCTCGATCCTAGCCTACAAGGAAGAAGGTTTGGGCAAGGCTACGAGTAGAACAGCAGCCCATGACCGTTGCTCTCCTTGGTAAAAATGGACGAGATGTTCAGTGTAGAAAGGTCTTATCAATTGCAAGACCATCTTCTGATGCAGATAATCACAGGCGGATGGCTTCAAAAACAAGAATATGCAACCTGGTGATGCTGATATGCTTGTGAACTGTTCATACTCTGTAAACAGAACTGAGCAAACTCCTTAAGGCGACACTTGCGCCATGTGCCATAATCCATAGACTTTGTAAGAAGCTTGGAATATATCAACGTTTGGGGCAAAGCGCTACATGAACAAGGAGCCAATTGCAAGAGCAGCATCAATTTCTATATCAGTCTGTAGAATAAAGGCAAATAGCAGTATAACGACGAGGCCTTGTGCCTCCCACTCGAGCCGAACAAGCACTAAGCATCGCCACCGTAACGACGCATTTCATTCCACTTCACATGACTGTCTTTTACCTCTCATCTGCAGCCGCTGCCGTTGCGGCCTCGGTGCGTGCATAGGCCTCTTCCAAGTCTGCAAGCCGCTCCTTCATCGACTGCGGGCGACGTTGGAAGGTGAACAAAGTAGTGACCAGACACACGGCCGAGATCCCAGCACAGATCCGCATGTCGATGTTGAAAACGTCGATATACGTCTGCCTAACAAGCAACTGATCCATCACAGAGAAACTGAGGATAGCGGTTGGCGATCGGTAAAAGGCATCCAGCTGCGCAGGGGTCAGCACACCGGTGAGCGCTTCCTGAATCTTTTGGTTGAACACGATGAAACTAGAAGCGATGCCAATGCTACCGCCGAAGATCCGCAGCTGTGCAACGACTCCCTGCGCAACGGCTGTGAAAGCAGGTCAGTCTCGAACGAAAATATTGGACAGGGCGTTTGTCACTAACCGTGGTCTTCAAACTCCACTTGCATGGACGTGAGGAAGGTCATCGTAGATAGACTCAGGCCCAAACCGAAGCCAAGGATTGCCTCGAATCCATATTGCTTCGGGACCGGGTCCACAGTGTCGGGAAGCGTGGACAAAAGGGCACTGCCGACGAGCAAGAAAATGCTCGCCAGGTTCAACGTCCAGAACGTATTGTTCTTTTTGGCGGAAGCGGCGCCCCCCAACGCTGAGCCAACTGCAGTGCTTCCCATTAGAGGCAAAAGAACAACCCCGGACCCGATCGCGTCCTTAAGGTTGACGAGTTGCGCGCGGAGCGGGATGTTGATGATAACGAGCAGCATGACGAACCCGGTCAGCAGGGTGCTCCTATTAGCACGAGGGATTAGCGTAACTGATCTGATGGCCTTGTACGCGCTGCCAGCTTACAAGAATCCCGATAACATGACCCTATCCGCCAGTAGTCGGAAAGGCAGCTGAGGCCGAAGGTGGCGGAGCTTGGGATGCCAGGACACGATCCACTCCCAGCACACCAATGCTATCCATGCAAGACCAGAAATAATAATGATCAAGATGACGGGAGCACTCTTCCACGCGTAGACGCGGCTGGCCGCCTGGTTGAGAATGAACACAAACAGTATACAGCCGAGCATGATAAGCAGAGTACCGACATAGTCGAGCTGCTTGAAACGGGCATTCTTCGCGGCGTGGAAATCGCTTGGCCAGACAAAGAAGAGGGCAACCGCCGGCACAAAGGCACAAGGACCACTACGGATAAATGATCAGTCATCGGTGGTTCTTGCTTGCGTGGGACAGAAACAGCTCACTTAATCCAGAATGCCCATCGCCAGGATGCGTAGGTGGTCAAAAGCCCACCTATGAGCGGTCCACTGATACCCGCCAGCGCCACGATGACGCCGACAATCGCTGAGATGGCGGGCAGTAGCGCTGGTGGACTGATTTCTGGATAGATTATCATCGCCATGGCATACAGTCCGGACCCACCAATACCCTGGGCGGCTCGGAAGCCGATCAGTTGGTTGAGGTTCGTGGATGCTGCGCATGCCATTGATGCGGCAAAGAAGAAAATAAAGCAGGTAAAAAGGGCAAATTTCCTGCCAATCACATCGGCAATCCGGGCGATAAATACGGCGCAGCCTGGACAAGGGGGAGCGAAACCAATAAGTCTTTCTGCCGTTGTGGAGGAGAAGATATCCTTACCGACATAAGACAGCGTGTAGGCGAGGACAATCCAAGACGACATTCGAAACCCGCCAAACTCAGCCGAGATGGTATAGAGCATCGTGGAGACAATTGTCGTGTCCATCAGTGATAGAAACAGACCGACGGCGATGCTGGCGTGTCTTTTGGTCAGCTAGCGCCAGTACGATGCGTCTCTATCGCTTAGTATCGCCTATTTATCTTACCATAGAAGGATGATGGTCAACCGCCAAGTTGCGATAACTGGCCTTGTCGCCTCGAACTCTCGTGAAGAGCCATCGTCGCTCTTGCTGCTCTTCTCTGGGGTCAAATGGGCATCCTGCATCTCTTGCTGTGTTTGATAGCCAGGTTGAAGCAAGATCGCTCACGATATGGACGGTGTCTGCAGAGGGCTTTCAGGTCATGCCTGGCTGCATTTTTGGGTATATATGTCTGCCCACTACTTGGCTGCCTATAATAGCGGGCAGACACTGGATTGATTGTGTCGATGAATGTGACTTATGTGCAGGGATTATTTATGGCTAGTGCATACGCTATGTTGCAAGGACCAATAGGCCAATTTTCTATGTCTCGGCCACTTTTTTACACCCTGGGCGCTAACCGTCGCCCTCGCTACTGCTGTGGATTGATTGGTCTGCCATGTCTTCCCTTGAACTCAGACCGAGGCATTCGCATTAGGTACCCGCCTTATGAACACAAGACTATGCACATGATTTGACGACTGTTCATCATCAAACAAGACTGGAACCTTCCCAAGATCTATCCACAACTCCAAACCTCCTGTCCATCTGTTCTCGGTCGGGCCGCATTAAAGGCTCCTGACGGAGAGTACGATGAGATGAAAATGAATGCTTTTGTTTCGGCTGTATAAAGTTCAAATGTATGTCCCGTTTTGCAGAGATTCTTCAGCAACCTCTATCCTTCTGCATCCGGACAAGTAAACTTCTGGACGTTACCAAGCAACCTTTCAATTGATCACCATGATCGCTAAGCAGCTTCTTGCCCTTCTCCTCTCCGTTGGCGCCTCTGCCAGCCCTTTGGCCTTGAGGAGCGTCTCCACGGTTCTCACGGATTTGAGCACCATCTCGGCCCATCTGTCAATTCTCAGCACCACAGTTGGGAACTTTGACGGCACTTTAACCGGTGCGGAGAGCGTTCAGCAGGATGAAATCACTCTGTCGGATGCGCTCAACAAGACCGTCATTGACGTGACTGCCTCCTCTGCGTTCGGGGCCGCCGACAGCACGAGCGTGACCCATGCATTGACAGGTCTCGAGTCGGGCATCGTCACGGTCCTCGACAAGATCATCGGCAAGGTAGGGTCGACTGTAAGCCGCGAGTGGTCTAATAACCCCATCACTGACGATGTTCTAAAGAAAGCCTTATTTGCCTCTGCTGGCGTGACCAGCATCGTCTTGTCGGACCTCGAAACTCTCCATAATCTGACCGATGGTCTCTCGAAGCAGCTGCAGCAAAAAGTCACTTCGGGAGACGCGTCCACCATTGCCTCGGAAGCTGCTCAGCTGGACGGGGTATATGCCGTTGCCATCTCCGCATTTTCCTGAAGTAGAGTACCAGATCGGTTTGGTTGGATTGGAGAGGGATGATGGGAATGAGATCAAGGTTTTCGAAAAGGGAGACAAGTCGGGCTCCGCGTAGATAGGTACCAGAATTTCAAGCGTGTGTGCATCTATCTCGACCTGAACTTCAGTTCAAAAGGCAAAAGTAGAAGCACTCTCCTCTCCTCCATTCAGATCAATCAGAGCACTAGACTTAACCTTCGAACATGGTCGTATTTCCAAGAACCTATCGCGCAAGTGCTTAGACTGCCATGCATAAGCCAGAAGAAAGTATGAGTGGGGAATTTACACAGGAGCTGTTGGACAAGTTAAACAAGACATCAATGTTCCTCAAACATTCTCAATGGCTCAAAATCTAACAGCATTGACTGACTGTTTTACTTGAACTATGCAGAGGGTATTAACCATATTCAGATGATGTGTCATTCTGCCTGTAAAACAAACAAAATCCAACTCTTCCATTTACTGTCGAATTTACCGCAGCTGAGCCATTCGGATGGCCCGCTCGATTTCAAAAGCCACAGACTGCAGGTCGCTCGAGGTCCGAGGCACTCTGTGGCCCCCGGAAAACTCCACGACACGAGTTAGGCTCTTGCTGCACAGCCTGGCTTGCAATTCGCTCTGCCGCCGCAGAGGATCGGATCTACCGATGAGGTGCACGGTGGGGATGGAGATGCGGTGCTTGTTCACCAGAGGATGGTAGACCCGCGGAAAGCCTTCGTCCCGCGTCCATTGTTTCCGGGCAGTCGCCTGATCGGCTACGTTATCAGACAACTGGCGAATGAAACCAATCATATCGTTTACTAACGCCTTTTTTTGGCCCGGGAGCAGCAGCTGGACACGATGCTTGGGACCCTTTTTCAACTTGCTCGTCTTCTCTTCTTCCTCTTCCTCCTCTTCGTTGCTATTTTCCCCCTTATCTTCCAGCCCTGACTCGTCAGGTAACCTGTAGTACCGACTGTACTTGGCGATAATATCCGCGTTGAATTCTGGGTCAGGAGATATCGAAAGCACCGAGCAGATAAAGACCGCAAAGCGAAACGGTGGTGGTTGATGGGGTCGGTTGATCTCGTGGTGGTATAGGATGGACATAGCCAGGGAAGCACCCTGGCTGAAGCCAATCACTCCGTCAAAAGGGCCTTCGTCATTGATGATATCCCATACAAGGTCGCTCGCTCTCTTGACTTGGGCACATAATAGACCCTCATACCAACTGTAGAAGGGTCCTTTTTCTAGGCCCGGCAGTCCTACTCGAGACTATCAGCCGATATAATATTTCTCCTCCCTTTTCCTTCTATTTCTCCCCCTCTTTCTCTTGTACCCGATACATACCTTTTGCCGGCCCACAAGCCACAGGACCATCAACAAAGACATAATTGTGAGACTCGCCGATAAGATTGCACATATGCGAGATTTGCTTCTCGAATATCTCCGCAGATGTTCCCCTATCAAAGGCGATTTATCGTAAGCCGACATCGCATGCACAGAATGTAAGATGGCAGACTCACCACGGATGGAGACAGAGAATCTTCATACTGGCCTGTCTGAGTACCCTTCGCTGACGATGCAAGATGGGGTTGAAGAGATAATCTGTTCAATGCAGACTCGTTCCGCACGCATTTTGAGTGATCTTTATTAGAAGTAGAATTGATAGTGTCGGACGAACCATGAGGCCCAATCGGCCACTTTATTTCATTTGATTCAAAGTGGCCGAAGCGGATTCCGTGCGGCGATATTAAATCAAATCTAGACTTAGGAACACAATCTGAAGCCAGTGAGTAGGTTTTCTGTTGAAACGTGAGCCTCTCACCCGTGGCATAGCTCACTCGCTTCGTAATCCACACAAAAGATCTCCCATCCCCAGTACAATCCAATACGCAGGCCTCAATCAGTTCACAATTTTTCCAATAACATGTGATGCATTATCTCTGATCACGTAACCAGACGTATTTCCGTCAACCAATGGCGTGTTCTCTTCGGTGTACAGTGGTGTAACATAAGTATTTGACCTTGAGTACTTCGGGATCTATTTTAGCCTGACCGCCTTTTATACCGCCTACTTTATTGGTATGCCGCGTTTCAACGCGCACATATGCTATATTTCAACGCGTTTTAGCAGACTTCTATCTTTAAAATTGCCTTAATTATGCCTCCTATACGCACGAAAAGAGGCCCTAACCTATAGGAGTAATTATAGTCTAGTAGACTTGAATTAGGGTAAGGAGCTTAAGTATGGGAGAAAAAAGTGGGGTAGGGGTAGACTATCATTTCATTTTCACGTGTAGAATAGAATTAAATTTAGATATCGTACGAAGTTGAAATTTTCGTTAGTTCTAAGTTACTATTCTTTCTACCGTCTACTCGAATTTCAAATCATAAATCGACTAGTTAATGGTATAGGAGTTCGTCAAAGTTTGACGCATTTTTTTGATAGGGTACAGTCGCAGAAGTAAACTCGCCCGCTAAGCCTAGAAAGTCGCTGATCTTCCGTAC
>JAXQJV010000844.1:0-12931 GCA_037042255.1 Penicillium sp. PG106-07D
ACAACCTGCGAGAGGGGCATCGTGACCAGCGACGTGGTGATCCGCTCCGACGAGCAGAATGGTCGCGAGGGCCACGATGTTGCCTCGGGTGAGATCGTCTTCTCGGGCGACAAGCTTTTCTGGACACAAGGCACGTTCGAGCTTCGTTACCACCACAACGGGCTGCACAATGTCATGGCCATCTCCAGACCTTTCGAGATCCGTATCCGTCGCTTTGCCGAGGATGATGTACTCGCCGACAGCGACGGTATCGTGCAGACTGCAATTGAAAATGCTCTGTTGCCGGTCGTCCGCAATTGCTTCGATCGCGATCCCGAGATTGCGCCAGAGACCGTTGAAGAACAATTCGGTAGTCTCGTCGAGCGAGATGGCAAGTTTGCGAAGCGAGTTGTTTTCGCCGTTCACCAGATGTGAGTTTTCCATTTCTATCCAGTTTATGTTGTTCCTAGCTAACCACGACTACAGGTTCGGGGTTGAGCTAGCGCCCGAGGTAGTCAAGGCCGATGGTAACATACGGAATCTTGCCTGGAGGATCTGTAATGCCAAGAAGGTTCTTGTAAGTGGAGCGGCCTTTACCTCATGCAAGGAGTGCCTGTCGCTCTAACAGATCATTTAGGCCCCCTACAGCATGTCCCGATCGAATGGCACCACAACGCCCGTCGAGGGTACAAAATAAAATAGACGTGCAGGCAGAGGAGAAAGTACTCAACCTGCGATTGTGTTGGGGGTCGAGCGATATATTGAGAAATGACAAAGGAGAGGAATTTTTGGCTTTCGATGCCTTCTCGAGTTCGTCTCCACGTTCTGACTGACTCCCAAGAAAAATTCAAAAACAACATCGATTATCTTTTCACTGGTAACCAGCGAAGGGCGAAATACCGAAATCAATCCAATTACTAGGGCGGCGTGGCTCTTTGCTGTACTACGACAATTCCCCCGGGTGGTTTGAGTGACTGCTCACCGTTCAAGTCTTTTCCATTTTATAATCCGCCTTGCTCGAGGACCTGGGGAGCAGGCTTGGGCATTGGCTTGGGGTTTGAAATTTTCTTCTTGACAATGTTTTCTTTTTCCAGTTTACATGTACATAGCTCAAGTTAACTACAATCAATTGCTCAGGTGGCTTATGATAGCACGGACTTTGAGGAAGATCAAGAACCTTGAGTGGTCATAATAATTTCAATAGTACTCTATATATATAGATATATATTCAAAAGAGTTCTTAACATCCATCGGGATCTAAACTTTGGAATCGTCAGCGTAAGTTCCACGACACAATGGACAGTCTGAGAGGCAATAAAAGCTCGACGTTGCAAGCAACGCATGCAGAAGGCAAGTAATCAGGCGAGCCAGTTTAACTCATCCCATCCTCTGCCGTCCTCCCGAGCCGAACTGTCATCCAAGACGGACAAGCAGCCCAACCCGAAAGAAACGACACAAGTCAAGCGTAACAGAGCGACACCGAGAACAGCAGAACCGGACGCTGACTGAGCCTACGCCCGCCGGTGCTCCACGACCTTCCTCCCTTTCGCGCCCGTGAGGGTACAAGAGGTCCAGTATTGGGAGTCGGAGAACGTAGATCAACGCCCAGGCCCGAAGGCACCGCTGAATCAGTGAGGGTGCATACCCGAGAGGCGGTTCTCAAGTGAGATACGTTGAATGGATTGACTGGGTGTCATCATAACAGGGGAGGGGTGTTCCGGGGGAACCAAGGAAGAGCAAGGAAGTCTCGTACATTTTACAATTGAGAATGGGTGTTTGGGAGATCTGATTGATTGACTGGAAGAACTTGTAACTATCAGCTGAGTGTCCATCGAAGGCAACAATGTGTAAAGACAGTATGGTTGAGATAGCATCAGGAGTTTTTGGTAAGGTATTTTGTTATCTTCAAAAATTTTGCAGAAGCAGAACTGAAAAATGTGTTTCATCATGCTAAGGGGTGATTGGAAGGGAAAAAAAATTGAAGCATACCTTTGAACAAGTTCCAGTGCAGCGGATAGGCTTTGGTAGCTTGGTCAGTCTTCGAAGCAAATGTCCTGCCTTAATCAAAGTCAGCTTGGATGCCAACGGCAACAAAACTGAGAAGCAAATGCGTGTAAAGAAGTGTCGATCAGATGGTGATGCATGTTTGTTCATGGCCCATTTGTTTGTCACCGGAACAGAATTTGGGTAGATTTCAATCATAAAGACGGGGAAGGCAAAGGGGCTGCGTGGGAGCATTCGACGGCAGGGGGTACTCACAGGAAGGTTAGTGGAGGAGAGCAGTGTTAGAAAGTCAAAAGATCATCCTAAAGACAGCTCCTTCATCATAAGAAGGGTTGGTCATCCAGGACAAAACAACACTGGGAGGAGTGTGGAAGGAAGAGAAAAGCAACAGGCGAAGAAAAAAGCTGAAAAGCTCGAGGGTGCGGGTGGGGTCCCAAGCAAACAGTGCAAACATGCAGGATTTCCGCTTCTGGGCACTGGACATCTCCGGGACCTTTCGAACCCTCAACGTCAAGAGATCAAGATGATGGCCGACAGGAGAAGAGTCAACGGGCCGCCTGGCGGTACAAGGCCTGCGGTATTTGCTTCGAATCTCCAATCTGGCACGAGTGCCACAGACCGCGCCCAGCGCCAGCGACAACCTTCCGAGCTACGGAAAATATGTATGTCTCGATGGACTCTTTTCTTGCAATTGGTGATGATCCCGGCTAACAAAGACGGTACAAGTCCTCAAAACTGGTCTAATCCCTACGGCTTCGGGCTCTTCATATCTTGAATTTGAACCGTCCGCCTCCCTCGCCGCTGCTCGTGCCAATCCCAAATCTCTGATCCCGCCTTCGTCTGCACTGAAGCTTGCCTGCACAGTCCACGGGCCAAAGCCACTCCCCCGATCTGCAGCGTTCTCTCCAAACCTCGTTCTTACCACACATGTCAAGTACGCGCCGTTCGCTGCACGTCAGCGCAAGGGTCACATCCGCGACTCCAGTGAGCGTGATCTCGGGGTACACCTGGAAACCGCTCTGCGCGGCGCAATCATCGCCGAGCGCTGGCCGAAGAGTGGACTTGACATCACGATCACAATTCTGGAAGCTGAAGATGACCGGTGGTGGGGCAGTGCTCCGGACTCGCATGACGCCTCGTGGGGCATGATGAACGTTCTTGCTGGCTGCATCACCGCTGCATCAGCTGCAATTGCCGATGCCCATATCGATTGTCTTGACCTCGTGGCCGGCGGTGTTGCCGCTCTCGTCTCGGATGAACCTGCCGGATCCTCAACGAAGGCCCCCAAACTCATGCTAGACACCGATCCTGCGGAGCATCGCTCTATACTATCTGCTTGTGTCGTGGCATATATGCCTGCACGAGATGAGATTACCGAGCTCTGGCTGAAGGGCGACAGCTCTAAAGCATCCCTTGAGGATGGCGATGACCGAACTGGCCATGAAGTGCTGATAGACGGCGCTGTGGATGCCGCCAGGGGGGCACATACTGTGCTGGCAGAGGCTGTGCGGGAATCACTCTTGAGATCTATGGGGCAAACCTGATATCAAAATACCAATTTAATGAAGAAATGACGAAGACCTTTAAATTCAAAATCTGATCACGTGCCCTTGTCAGCCCTTAGAACACGACTCGATACAACCTGCCTCTCAGAATAGTTATCGAGGCAGCACCGTGTCTTTATCCCGTCCATCTATCTGATTCCGTACGACGACTAAGCGCGACTCATCCATCCCAGGCCCTGTGATCGAATCCACAGAGGCCTACTGGCCGGAGCCTCATGGCAGGCATGGCGTCAAGCAATTATCTGGGCTCTCACTCTCCTCCCAATTCTTCTCCCTTATTTCCCCGTCTCCTGCGGTCTCCCTGCACCTGCTTTACACCAAAAGATCTCCACACGCACTTTCGTACATCTCTATCATACCGTATGTCACTACTAAGCCATTCATCTCTTTGAACCTGTCTATCTGCCAAAACGTTCTGGAACTCACATGTGCGCACCCTCCAGTCCACCATGCCTTCAGCCGAGGAGAAGAGACGAGTTCTGTACAGACTTCTGGCCATAACACCCTTCGAGGGCCACGCTTCCCTCTGGATTTACCTGGTGTGGCTCTGCTTCGCTGTTCGCGGTGAGGACAATCAGGTAAGTTATGCGTGCTTCGCTACACATCACGAGCCTGCGTACCGCAACCCTAAATGATAGTTTTACTGCTTCTAACAATGTTTCTCATAGCCTGATTTCAAAGCCATAGAGGAGGAGACTGGCTTCTCGGTGGACTTCATCCAGGATGGCTTCCATGAGATGAAACTCTTCGCCCTCACCATTCGGGCATTGGCCGACCTGGAAATTAACGATCTGAAGGAAGAGGAGGAAGATAATTAGGAAGATCAAGTTTTTTTTTTTTTTTTGATATTCATTATCTTGAAGCAGATCCCACTCTATCTCTCTTTTACGGCGACCTAGACTTTCAGTAGTGACGTATGAGATACCTCCACGTGTGATCTCTCTTTTTGTGTAATATGCAGCTGTTTCTAGTTAACCTAATGGGACAATTTCTTTTGATCTGTAGAAAATGATGGTGTCATTGACTCTTTATCCACGCTTCATCACATACTCTCGAAACATGAGACGATGATTATCGTCCATGATCTCTAGTCCAGAGCTATATCTTTCAGTAATGATGCAAATAGAAGGATCGACGATCAAGGAAATCTGATAGATACTTCCGTTGAATTACGCGAAAAATGAGGGGCAGCGAGGTCGCCTGAAGGTCCCCCCTCCAAATGAGCGGACTCAATCAACTCCCTTATCCTCGTACTCGTAGCCCTTCGGGACACGCACTACAAACTATTTTTCATTTTGCCACGCACTTCACTTCCTCACTCATCCACTTTCCCCGTCTTCGGCACACGCACTTTATCCACCGCCTTCAGGACACGCACTATCACCATCACTATCACCATCTACCTCAACTTCGTGCAAGTCTACCATATCACGAAGCACTCTGATATCTAGCGAACATCACTTGCTGATATGTAAAAAGCACCTGAATACCTCTACCGATGCCTCCTATCACTCCATGGGCAGCTCGTAGCACCAGAAGAGTGCTCAGACCGAAGAAGGTCTGGTCGAGCACCGATAACGAGGTGTACTTCCTCTGGCTCCACCTCCAGCTGAAGGATGGTGAGAAGGTCTTTGATACCCTTCAAATCTGCAGAAGAATCTGTTCTAGGCTAACAAGTCTCTTCGTCATTCCAGCCCAACCACACCGCTGTTGCCGCTAAGCTGAACATCACCAAGCGCGAATCGGTCAAGCGCTTTACTCAGTTCAAGGAGCAGATGGAGCAGATGGAGAACACTGTAGAGCCCCTGACTCTCCGACTGCCCCCAATGACCCCAGAGGCCCTGGAGAAGAAGAAAGCCCGTTTCGACTTCAAGAGTGACCCCATCGACAAGGTCTTCGAGGAGATGGACGTTGTCTTCCGGAAGTATTCCACTTCCGACCTGCGTTAAGTGGCATGTCGGGCTTGGTGGACCTTGAGTCAAAAATTCAAGTACATACTCAAGGAGTACATAGAGTTAGATGGCTTTCTTTTGAGGTTCACACCTTGAATAATGGGTTGGACTTGTCGCTCTGGGTTTCTGGAGTTCGCCTATGTTCATAGATGCCAGGACTGCTGTTTTTGAGAGCTCCACATATCGATTACAGAATTCAAACAAAGATTTTCTGATATTACTGAAGGTAGTTGTGCGGAATAGGATTTCATGTGTAGAGATTGTAATAATGAAGATTTGAGCATCAATATGTGACTACTTGGGACGGCTGGGTTATGGTGAAGATTCCGGAATCCAGGCCTGTCAGTCCTCAGCGGTACCTGCCCGAGTGTGGGTGTCAAGATAGAAACATGCTATGAAGTTGTTTTGATCCTCCAAGACTCTTCATCTGTTCACCTATCCCCCTCCATCCTCCCCTCGACCTTGCCATCCAAGCTCTTCAACTACGCATTCACAATTGATCATAATGTACGTGGTATGCTTGATAGAAAGCGAGAAGCTGCATTTATTGAATTCACTACCTTTCCGTCTTCGTCACGTCTTTTGGGCTTCAGCACTGCCAAAGCCTGCTGATGCGACTCGTGCCATGCCCAAGCCTCCTTCATCAACCTTTCCCAACTGCACCTTACCCATCCTACACACAGGCCAGATTCATCCAAACCAGTATCGAAAAGCTCTAGTCATCTGTCCTCCCGACAACTGAGCGTACCATTTCTTCTATTACGCCATGCTGATTTTGATTCCATGTATCAGAAACCAACCCACCATGGCTGGTGGAGTCACCAAAAACAAGCCCAAGTCGCATAAGGACGGTGGGCCAAAGCCAAAGGCCACCAATATCACAGTCGACGACCGCATGCTCCTCCTTTGGCTTTGCCTCAGAAACAACGGCGGCGGAGCAGTGAGTGATTCCTGATCTTGGAATTCCCTTATTCGTGAGTTACGTTGACACATTGATAGGTCTGCTGGGAGAATGTCGGCTACTGGCTGGACATCTCCCGGGAGGCTGCAAAGGCCCGTTATCTGCGCCTGGCGGAAAAGATCGAGCCCGTCATGCATGGCATCGTCCTGGCAAAGAGAAAGGTGGAAGCGGAGGAGCGAGAGGCCTATCTCAAGGAGCAGGCCGAAAAGGACAACACTGGGGCCAACCCAGGAGAAGCGCCTGCTCACACTGATGGCGACGCTGCCATGCCAGATGCATGTTTCTGTGGTCTTTGTATCGGACATCCTAGCTGTGAGGCCGAATGAACTAAATTAGCCACCACCTGAGGGGCTCATCGCCATCAAATCGGAATCAATCGATCGACTACAGATCAAGACTAGGGCGCGATTTGCGGCGATTGCTGGCAGTGGAGCTCATCGCGACTTGCACTTTGCAGCTGGGCCTGCAGTGTGCTGCGCCTGGTAGAAAGGGAGAAAAGGAGACAACAAGAAGTCCACCCGGCATTCCTTTGGCTGTGGAGAATCAAAGAGATCTGTACTACTACTGAACCATATCCATGCTTCGGAGCTGGAGCTTGTAAAATTAGCAACTTCCAGGATAGTGTGCACTGTGCACAGTGCATACTCCATAGACGGCATGCTGATATTGACGGCGGAAGTCCTCAACCCGCTAGAGAAAAGGGGCAAAAGATCTTCGTCAACACGTTCTCCATAGAGGCCCCCGCCGCCCAACCTGGACTTACTTGTCCACGCTAGCCGTCAATTTGTCCCACGCTTTGAGAATGGATCGATTGACAGATTTGGGTGCGAGCTAGCGTTTCGAATGTTCGAATTCTTAATGGTGATTGAGATGGGGTGAAGCCCCTGAGAGCCTGAACTAGTGGGAGTACTCCGTACTGAAGAATGGATTCTTTCTAGTGTTGAAAGGCGGACGGGAAACTACCGCTGTGGGTGCAGTTCGCCTTCTCCTTTGATCACCCATCAATACCACCACCACCACCACCACCACCACCAGTGACACACGATCCTGAGCAGGATGACGGAAGGAAATTCCCCGTCGACTGTCAAAGTGTATTAGATGCTACTAACCTCTATTTATCCAGAATCTCAATTTTGGATTGACTTTTTCCTTGTTTCCCGGGGCTGCCCCTAATGCACCCGAGGCCCCGAGTCGATGGAATGGCCCATTTAGCGCACCAGGCCTCCAGTCCATCGGGTCTCTCAGAAGTCCCAGCAAGCCAAAATTGGCACTAGGTTGAAGGTTCGTAGGCTCGTGCCGCCAGCAACACGATGGGCCCATGGTCCTGCTTGTCGATCACCTCGTCACGCCAATCATTGCGCCGCCGGAAATTGGTGGCTCCATCGGGCTGCTAGCTAGCCCACTGGCCTCGGCCTTTGTCCCACTACTACTGATTACCCGGCATTTGATCTCCATCCACAGGATTGCGTTGAGATTGCAGATGAACGCCAGCGCAAACGGGATTGCAACACCCATCTCTCGGACCAAGACTCCGTACTATCTCTACCAATGGTTCAATTCTCCGGTCGCCAGCGGCTGAAGAGCCTGACGACTTCAACCTGTACTGCCAGCCTGCCAGGCCCTGTCAAGGACGGAACAGTAAAACGTTCTGTCCTGTGGATCCTCAAGACGTCTGGCTGTTGTTGGGGCCGGAAGCATTAGTTAACTAGCCTGTAATGCAGCCTGGACGTTGACTCCGAAGAAGCTGCTCTTAGCTGCATACGGCCGTCCCCATTCGACGGCGTAGCTGTTCAAATCTGCGGGAAGAAAAAGAAAAGAAGACAGAAAGGAAAACCCCCTCGTGTTGGTTGGGGAAATTGGAACGACTCCCCTCGAGATCGTATCGTGTGCGTGCCCCCAGGCCTTGTTTGAGTTTACCAATGTCATTTTAGGATGACAATTGGACCATTGGCCGTTCATGTGTCAAAGACTCCAAGCCTACGGCAGATGGAGCACTCTTAACCTTTTTTCTTTAGCGTTCCAACCGTCGCGCTGTATTGACCTAGCCCCATCTGTGCCCACGGCGACCGATCATGGAGAAGACCGGACCACTTCGTCCTTCCCCCTGATCCAGGCACAATCCAATCGGTAATGGATCTGCACATTGGCCACTGGCACCTTTCATGCCCATGGCCGAGGGCATGGGCTTCGACTTTTCTTGTTCTTTTCCCCCCTTCTTTCCTTTCTTTCCCTACCATGATCTCTTCACGAACCCTGGACCGTATGACGGTTTCTCAATTGCGAGCTTCAAGGCTGTCATGATTCTACCTGCTTGATATCTTCATGACGGCCGTTGGCCTAGTTGATCCACTTTCATTTATTTAGCTCGAGAGTTTTCGCCTTTTCTCCTTCGACGTCACCACGGAGCCGTCTGGTGCGCCTCCAATTTTCCCAGCCGTGGACACTACAGAGCTCCCACGCACGAGAATCACTACAATTTAATCAAGATGGTGGCTTTGAAGAAGCTTTTTCAACCTGAGCGCACGCCATCGCGCTCATCGACTGGCAATGCGCTCAATGGCACGGAATCAGAACAACCATACTTTGCCACTGTTGATTCCCCTACTCGAAGCAAGATGCAAAGCCTGTTGTCTGCCGGCCCTCCATCACCAGCACTTCCGTCCCCTGGCTTGAGAGCCTTTCAAGCACATGATGTCTCACATCACTTCGATCAGATTGAAAAACAATTTGAAGATCTACATCAGCACCTGGCTGAGCGGCCAGTATCTTCTCAGTCGGAGTACCCGCCATCCGTACCAAATCGTTTCGTTCGCAAAGCTCCCAATGCTCGGCATATCGATCTAATGGAAGCTATTGCTCCCCTAGAGCAACCCGTTGATAGCAACTCCCCAGTCGCATCGCCTCCCACCAGTCCATACAACGAAGATGTCGCAGAACGGAACATGACCAGGTTCCTGCGTATTCAGTATCGAAGTGGGTTTGCAAGCTCCCGCATATTGTCTGCTCTATATCAAGAGGACGTTGCGGACAGAAACATTGCAAAGTACAACAAGGAATCACGTTCCCTCTCTTCACTAAGCTGCCGCTCTTCTCCTCCTGCACCTGGGAGAGTACGCAACCTTTGTCGCGAGGGACAAAGGAAAAAGCGCAATGCCAGAAAGCCCAATTGGACTTCAGATGGTGATCTGCGTTCTCGATCTGTTTCTCCTGACAGCGCCTCGGGCAATTCGTCTCGGAGTTCACAGGCAAGCAGTCTGCTCCGCCAACAACGATCAGCGCCAAGTCTGTCCGCTGAAGAGGATGCAGAACCGGCCCCACTACCTGTGATCCAGCGTTTAGGTGTTCCTCCGGCACATAAACAGGGCAGACGATGGAGTAATACACCATTACCAGACAGTCCAACATTACCTCCCCCCATGGGCGATGGCGGCGGCAGCAATAGCAGCCCTGCGGGAAACACTCCATCGCCCCGAGCCCCGGTCATGACAGCCCGAAGCTCATCCTTAACTTCAAGATCAATTTCCCCCCCTCCATCTTCGGGCTCAGCATCTCGAAAGAACAAGCGAGATTTATCCATCAATACAGAGCTGGCTGCTCAAGGCCGGCCGAAGATTGCACACCGCGCGATCCAGCCCCCAACGCCCTCGACTTGTGATATGAAGCGGGCTCCCAGTATTGCAGAGGTCATGCAGAGCCCTTTGCCTGAGCCAACCCCTCCACAGCCCTCCCCACGGTTCAAGGTCTCGGAGATGATGGATTTGTTCAGCAAAGCCTACATATCCACCCAGGCTCTCAGCCCCCATCCTACGTATGAAAGTTTGCAGGATGCTATTGTCCGAGAAATCAACTCTCACGAAGCCTTCAAAAAGGTCCCCGTTCCTGTTGCTGGTCCCCCCTTTACCCCTTCTCCGACCCAAGAAACCTTCTATCATCGTCCCAGATCCGCACACCCGGGATTGAGTCGCAGTGCTTCCGTTGGGTCTATTTCCAAAATCATAAGGAAGAGCTCTTTCAGGAAACACAAACGAAATGCCGATTCTCGCCAAAGCATCTCCACAACTGTTCCATCAAAGGGATACGACCGCATTTTCCGCAAATCCTCTCCCTCTCCGTCTCGTCGGCGACACACTGATGCCCCGATCCCGTCCCCAGGCCTGCTCGCCGACATCAAACAATCGCAGGAAAATGCCTCGCCGGAGCACCTGACCTATATGGACGTGCTGTATCGTGCGAGCAACGACAAGCCCGGCACTTCCAGCTCCAAGAGCTATCAATCCTCGCGGAAGCGCGGACGCTCGGACTCGACCTCCAACCTCTCTGCAATTATACGTGCCAACAATTCGGACGGGCCGCATACTCCCAGCCCCATGGGTGCCATCTATTGCATGCAGGCACACTCCACCTCGTCTAGAGAGAGCCAGGGTAGCGCCTCGCACGAAGACAGTGACGAAGACATCATCCACCTCCCCAGTGTCGCCGTCCTGCCCCCGCGAGTGCAGATCGAGGCTGTCGATGACAATAACGTGCGCTACGTGATCGACTCTGCTACTGCTACTGCTGCCGACGCGCAGAGACTCATGAGCTGGCCGCAGCGCTCTCACCGTACGAAGTCGCCCGCACGTACCTCGACACCGTGTGACAACAGCCTGTCCCCGCTGTCCCGTGCTCGGATGCAGCTTCGCGGCACTCGCTTCGTCGAGATTCACTAAACAGCAACGAAGTTGTCATTTTGTTTCCTCTTCCGCCATGACAAAAGTCGGCGTTCTCCTCATATGATAATGACATTGTCACGAAACCTCCAACTCCGAAAAGCTTGCCTGGTCCCTTGAGTATCTGTTTCTCTGTCTATAGCGATCCTGAACCGTGACTTGGCTCCTCTGGTCTTTCTTTGATCTCAAGCTCTCTTAGTCTTTCCCTGTCTTGCTCACCCTCCTTCTAACATCCGGCCTGGTTCTTTCCCTAGAACGTCATTTTCCCTATATCTCATACCTCTTGCCTACGCCTACATAACTACCCTTCTCCTATCTCTATCACCACTCTCCTTTACCGTCCGCCCGTACATGTGGCTCAATATCGACTATTTAGTTTCATTACTTTATTCACTATTGCAGGGATCAGTGCGCATCTTTTTACACGGCGTTCCTGTCGATTGATCTGCAGATTTGTCTATAACTGTACTACTATACGAATGCTAAATAAAGGCCATTGAACGCCTCATCAGCTATATATCATCCTACCGTGTTTTCGCAACCTTTAGAGGACAGCTTGAGTGTAACGCTGCAGATTGCGGAGGGCAGGAATATGGGCAGGCTACAATGGAAGGTTCGTTCTTTTGCATCTCAATGGACATCACAGCACGAAGATGGGGCTTTACTCTTTCTGAATACGCCTTGTCAATGATTAAAAGTACAGGATATCTTCGCTTTTAATAACAATGAAAAACGTTACTCATTTCTGCTCATAGGCTCATTGTACCTAACCATCTCCCAAACCCCCGACCCTCCTAGCGCAACTCCCCGTTTCCAGTCCCAACTCCACAACAATGACAGGGTGCAAGGGTATCTCGATGGAACCCCGGGTTGGCAAACCTCTTCACATGTCGGGGTTCCGAATGATTTCTACGACTTTGAAAAGGCTCCTAACTCCACTTCCTCGAAAGAATGAGGAGAAAGAATGACAGCGGCTTGTGGTGCCCTGGAAGAGCTGAGATGAAGATTCGGATGGGGTCGGATGTATAACCAGTCGGTTTAGTAGGAGCGGCCGAACATGCACCACTTCTCTGCGAAGTTGGAGCAGCTGGGGTTGATGCACTTGGTAACGCCGGGCTCGATGCCCTCGGGCTGCTCGAAGGGAATGCACAGCTGTTTGGAGATATCAGCACTGATCGACTGGCACCTTCAAGGAATCGGTACTCACACTCTTGCCACCCATTGAAGGCGCCTTGGCGTCGGTGACCTCGCCAGACTCCTCCTCGGCTTTCCGGGCACTCTGGTTCTTGATAGACTCTTCACAGTCCATTTGCAGGCAGAAGGGAACGATGACAAGCTATGACAATCAGTGTCTGGTCAGATTTCGAGGGGAGTTTAATGTATCTTACGTTCTTAGCGTTCAGGGCGGGGGTGAACTCGTCCCAGTTGGTAATCAGAGGGCGGTGGGCCTTGAACTCGGCGTCGGCACGGTTATACATGTCGGTGTGAATAGTCTCGAGCAGAGCGGTCGTGCCGCTAACCAAGTCAGTGATGGGAAGGGTCGACTTGCCATCCTTTCCGGGGATGTCACGACGGGCAGTAGTGACGAAGTGACCAGCAGACTCGCCAGGGCCGAACTCCAAACGGAGGGGCACACCACGAAGCTCCCACTGGTTAAACTTCCAACCAGGGGAGTAGCCTTCGCGCTTGTCACTCAGGACACGGACACCAGCGGCCTCAAGAACGGTGACCAGGCCATCAATCTCAGCATAGAGCTTCTCA
>JAXQJV010000845.1:0-13015 GCA_037042255.1 Penicillium sp. PG106-07D
GTACTTAAGCCACACGCCGGCCAGTTAGTAGTATGGTGGGTGACCACATGCGAATCCTGGCTGTTGTATGTTTTTGCTCACCCGCTTTTTGGGACCCGTTCGGACGACTGCCCTTACCGCTTTACCCTGAAGCCCCTCTATTCTTCACCCGATCACCCTGAAGGCCCCTGAAGGCCCCTGAAGCGCGAGCTCTACGCAACGTTTTGATTTGCCAATTGAAAGAACAATCGGGTCTATAGTTATACACTTTCTCTGACCTACTTGAAAAGCCCAGGCGTAGGTTTCAAACTCCAGTAATTCATTTTTTCACTATTGATTCCGTTACTCCTATTCGCTAAGATGCATACTAGTCATTACATGGGATTCTAGCTCTTCACACTAAGTCAACGGCAGCTGCCTCTAAAGTCGACCCAGGCCGAAGGACTACGACGCGTTGTATTTTTATGTCCTCGCCCCAGGAGTCCAAGCCATATAGCACTTCAAGTCTTCAACATCCAGATGTCTGGCCTAACAAAAAGCCGCGGGGTTATTGATATACATCACATGATAAAACTGCATCGCAGATCTTCGATCCCGCCCCATTAATTGCTAAAAATTGCCAAAACGACACCCCTCAACTCCTTCCCAAAGCTTCATTTCAAAATTTTTGAAAATCACCTTCGATTCTAGAAACCCTCTATTTCAAGCCTCGCATAGTCCACAGAGCCTTCTAGGATTCACAATGGACTCAAAACCGTCTCCCGATCACGTCCAAGCACCAGCCCAAGAATCAAAGGCCGCGGAGGATGGCCCTCTCCCTCCTCAAAATCCATGACTGGAGCGCTTTTTGATAAGAATCGGGTTCTTTGAGTATAAGTACAATGCCATGTACGAGCCCCCATTCCACTTCAACTTTGCAATATGGACCACTCATTTTGTACTGCCTAGGATCATGATTTGTGTTGCCTTAGGTCCCTTTCTGTTCGAATACCTCATTTGCCGCCGATACTGTGATATAGAGGATTGCCTCTTTTACCGCAAGACCGCGTCGCGCTGTACAGACATTGTGATAATTCTTTACTTTGTTCGCATTCGGTACTTAGCGTAGTCCCGGGACAGGCAACACGCAATCAGAAATGCAAGCGCTACGTGCAGTTAGTTAGATACCGGGATCTAGCAAAGGGGGACAAATATGATAGGAACGGGGAGAAAGGAGTACTTAGAGCCGGTTGAATGTCTTTCTCTTTTCTTTCCTTCTCTTTGCAGTTAATCCACTAGCCTTATATTGCTATAGGGTAGTATAGACCTTTTTCCATTCAATCCAAATCTTGGAACATATTATGTTGGAGCTCTCATAGATACGACTACGCGTCCTCAAATGAGGTCAGTTTTTGTAATGTTGAATTGAACAGAAGAAAACACTTAGCTAGTTGCGTCCTCTCGCGTTTTAACCCGGGATACAGAATTTTTCTCTAGTAGCCTCGATGACTCTGTACCACGATAAAGTCATAGGAATGTACGGAGTCAACTAGTACGAGCCGTGTCAGGCTACTAGCGGTCCACTGTGCTAATCATCAGGCTTAGCGAGCTTATCATCCCATCGTTTGATTCAGGTTCAGGACTACGAGCAGCTAAACGATGGAGCTAAACTTATATATTAAATGATATGGCGAGAAAGACAACTCTGCCACCGGGATATATCCGAATATATAGAGCTTATTGTAAGCGGCGATTGGTAGTTTCTTTATAAATTACCAGCTTCAGATTTATACAGTATGGTGCCGTGCACCCCCGAAGCGTGAGTTTGCCGTGCTCTTATCACTTATCCAACATTCCCCGCTTTTCCCCGATAGGCTCTCTTTCTCTGTATCATGGAATACCATCTCGATATGCCTCTCTGTCGGCCTGAGTACGACTAATGTCTTCAGGGGCCTTATTTTTTTAATACCTGTGCTTGTGTCATGCATCGGCGGTATGTTAGTAATGTTCGAGTGGAGGGCGAGGGCGACCAGATCTATCACATTCTTCCACTGTGAGATGAATACGCCTGAGACGCAAAGCGTATAGAGAACATGAGTCACCGCAATCGCGACGTAGCATAGGAGGATGATGATAGAAACCAGTGTTGAAGTAATGATGCCTGTTGTTCCGCGAAGGCCATAGGCGAAGCCTGTAACAGCGGTTTGCAACGTCAGGCGGTGGTATTGAGAGTCCGATGGAGGTGCTGTAAAAAGTTGTCCGCCACTTATTTGCAGTACTTGATTAATGTCGGTGATTGTGCCTTGGAGGGTTGCGTCGGCGCTAACACGAGCCATACGATCTGCTAGGAGAACAGCGAGAATGGCTTCGATTTTCTCTGCCATGTACTGGCTTTCTCCATCAGACAAGGTCGTTGCGGCTAACAGAATGTCAAATGGGCTAGTGGAGGTGTTCTGTGCTGTGATGA
The DNA here is from genome assembly GCA_037042255.1 of Penicillium sp. PG106-07D. NCBI lineage: Eukaryota > Fungi > Ascomycota > Eurotiomycetes > Eurotiales > Aspergillaceae > Penicillium > Penicillium sp. PG106-07D. The sequence goes on from JAXQJV010000845.1 coordinate 2,426, forward strand.
GAGGCGGATTGACGAGCGAGGCCCAAGCTGGGCTAATGCTCACATGGCGGCCATGATACCGACCGGTAGAATCATCCTGCGGCTGGTACCAGTTGGGTGGTTCGCCGTTGACTATGTACGGGAGCCCAAGAAAAGATGACTCGATGGTCACATTTGCCCACTGCGCATCAATAGTGCAGGCATAAGTGCTTTCGCCGAGGGGCTGCTTGACAGTGGGCGTGACTAGGGCACCAACAGATGCCCGTATGAGCTTTTGGCCGGATAGATTAACCCATGTGATAGATGATGCAGCTGACCCAAAACGGTCATTACTTGAGTTCACCGCATATTCAACCAGAGTGGGTTTGTCTGTCCCGCTCGCAAGCGTTGGGAATTCGGGTGCAGCTGTGGAGTTTCCACCCTTACAAGCAACATAGACAGCAGGTTGAAGCGCATCAACCGACCAAGTGATATCCTGGTAAGTGCAAAAATTCTGTTCCCTGATGCCCCCTCCTCCGAAATAACACCGAGCGCCATTCGCCCTTAACCAGATCTGTCGGATCGTGTTCACTACGTTGGCTATCGCAGCGGGTTGCACAGTGGCAGTCGTAATCTCTGGCTGATAGAGCGTAAAAGGACCTCGAAACCGCGCATTCAGTGTTCTGATGGAAACGTCGCCTGGGATCTGGACGCTCTCTGGCATTGCGCGGATATTACCAAGTGCTTCATGTCCCCAGTACTTGAAAAAATTATCCGCAAGAGAGGTCCAGGTGCCCAAACTGCCGCATGTTTCCGGGGAGTTGGTACAGGTTTTGTTTCCTGCCAATGATAGAGTTGAAGGCCACAGGTCTTGGGTGGTCGCGTTCAGCCAGAAGGAGGTCTCGCCTGCTGGCCAGGCACCTAACGTGGGTTTAATTGCGGTCGCCGAGGATGGTCCAATGCTCACGCCGAGAAGAGTGCAGGTAATGATGGCTGGAATAATAAGATATTTTCGTCTGAACGTAGCACAAGACGTGGCCCGGAATTCCTTCGACCAGAGATAGGAGATTTGATTAAACTGAATTCCGGCGGTGATCGCACCGAAAGGTAATCCCTCGCCGAAGACAAGCTGCTTGACGGTCCCCGAGAACAGTATTTGCCCCAAGGATGAAAGCATCAACAGTTCGTGCAATTTAGCGGCAAATTGTAACGCAAGTAGCTTCTCCGTATCCTGGCCGCTCGTTCCAGTGAGCTCTTTGCCTACCCACAACCCAGCCGCATTTAGAGCAACAATGATCACGGCCGATGATATCGCCAGCAAGTGGTGGGCGGTAGCAAGCCAAGCCGACCAAGGTGCTGGGTTCATTAGCAGTTTTATATCGTCAAAGCCCTCCTTCCTTGGGTATGCCGGCCATTGCATTTTCTGAAGCCTAGCCTTAAGAAGCGTGACTTTGCGCCATCTATTCTTCCGGCCATTTCCCTGTCTCGTTTCAGGCTTCTTCGCCTGGCTAGCGCTGTTTAATGGAGCTTGTTGTTGAGCGCTATTTCCGGCCGAGCTTGTGCTAATATCCTTGTGAGATGAGAAATGATCCTGAAGATATAGAAGCTTTACCTTTCACCACTAGTAGTATTGTCTGAAGCGGCATCAGCCTCGCTCGATGTCCTGTTTGCCTGTATAAATGGACCAGGTGGAGGAAAATTTCGGCGTTGGGCCATCAAAAAATCAATGGACGGTGGTGTAAGTTCCCGTGAAGTTACCATTTTTAATTGAGAGAATAGAATTTTTTTTGTCACGGCAGCCGTTCGCCCTTTTGTATGCTGGTTATTTGGACAACTCGCCTGACGGCTGGAGCAGACCTGGTCCCTTTATTGTGATGCAAAGGCTGAGACAAGCATATAATCACTACGAAAAAAATGTAACAGAATCTGCCTTCTCGATTACATGGCTGAGGCTTCATTGGTCGATGTGCAGGGTATTTCTGCCTCGGCGCTTAGCCACTCTGCACTGCCTAGGAAATCCCTCTGCTAAATTTGGACTAAAAACATGACTCGCATCACATAATTATATTATGTAAAATTGCGACAGAAAGGAGAGCAACAAATACGTGCCTATTATCACATCGCGAAAGTATTATATAAATCCAAAAAGTGTCTTTTAGTTACATATTTGAAATGAAGCATCACCACGCTAGGTGAAGAATATTCAGGTCCGGGTGAAACAGCTGCCTGAAGCTGCCTGAAGACTCCTGGAGCCCGAGTGCGTAAAGCGGCGAGCCGCCCACGACCGAATGGTGGGCGCTAGGTGAACATCACCATAGTTTGGCTGCTGTATATCCGTGTTCACCCGTTTTACCCCTTTTTTGTGATTTGTTGGGACGTTTGCCCTTGCCGCTTTACTCTTCAGTTCCTTCAGGCCCCTTCACCTGAGCGCCCTGAATAGTTACTAGTAGGGAGTTATTAATTCGCTAGTGTTTAAATCAACTATAGGCTGGTTGACCCTCCACTTATCGGGTGCTTGTCCGGCCCCGCATACAGGATTATGTATTTGCGTGAATTTATTTACCCTTAACCCTCGCGAGTTGGTCTACCAGGCTGGACCAGAATACGAATCCGTACCCAGTATAAGTCTAGTGGGTTATGGATTATCTCAAACCTCACGAACGATATGCAGGATACTGTGGAGGTTTCAGTAGTCTTCAATGCCGCTGCGGCTTTGATGGATACATCTCCTCCCGGAGACACACTAGCCTTGTATGGTGACGTGGATCCTTGGGAAGCACGCCAGATCTGTAGACAGCAAGCTACTCGTAGAAGTGATCACAGCTTCTGTCCGCAGTAGCTTCCCATACTCCTTCTTATCAACTATCTTGCGCCATGAATGGGTTGCAGGATGGAATGCCAATCTGGCTGTACCCAGAGCGAATGATTCATCAATCAGCCCTGTCAACCGTCCACTATGGATGGGGATATAAAACCTGGAGAGAAGCAAGTATTGTATGGACTCACCCCATCAAGAAGCACAACCCATTCTCCCGCGCAAAATTACATATGAACATCCCTCACGCTCTCGGCGTTCCCCGCAACAGGACTCTCACAGAAAACTTGTTTACCCTTTGCAAGCGCTCTCTTTGCAAGGCTATACCTAGAACCGATGGGTGCAGATATACACCGCCGTGGTGTCGGGATCGTTGAGGAGAGTCTCGTGGGGGGTGCACGTCTTGGTGGAATGGTGGGCGTATTTGGTGCGCTGCTTTGATGTGGATAGGCATTGGGAGAGGGCGAGGATTAGGGAGGGTTGGGGGTGGATTTTGAGGAGTATATGATTGTGAGGGAAGTGTATGGGCTGATATCGCACTTAGACAGGGTGTGGAGTGGGATAGTCGTTTAGGTAAGGTTGAATAGGTGGATGTTGTGATTGAAAGCGGTTTCTTCGATATTGCCCTAGATAAGTGATGATTTCATACTATTGTCTCGGATGCAATGACACTCGTAACAGGATCAAGGTCAGCACTTTCCACGAGATTACCCAACTTGAGCGCGTCGAGGCGTCTATTTGGAGTTGAGTGGAGGTAGGACCAGATGTATGCATGAAGCAAGCTTGCCACCTGCATCTCGAGAAATGGGTGAGTATTTGTCAAATATAGTAACCTTTTATTAAGTGGAATGCGTTGAAGTTCAATCATACTCTGTATGGGAAGGCTGAAGAGTATGACGTGAGGATCTCGTCAACGAAGTTAGAAAAGTTTGGCTTGATCTACTCCTAACTGTAGCTGGTAGAATTCAAGTTCAGTTTCTGGCTACATGTACAATCTGGTAAAGAAATAAGAGTAGCATTGAGCGAACGTAGCTGGAAGATGATGAAAAGCTTCTCTGTTGTAGCAAGCTCCAGCGAAAGCTAGACTAGCTATTGAAGTACAATGTAGTCACTAGCCTATCCAGCCCGTAGTATCACCATTCCAGTCCATTCTTGCCCACTTATCACCCGGCGGGGTTTTGACGAGGTCAATGAAGGGAGCCAGGTCTCACTCCAGACTATGTCCTTCTTCCGATCGAATTGACGGAACCCAACCCAGAATCTGGAAGAAACGGATTAGACTATTAACAATGACCAAGGATGGGCAGTCCTCGCTGTGGTAAACTCACAAAGTCTCGGTCTGGAAATTCCAGACTAAGTGGTGGGTAGAGGTAGGGCTTGGCCAGATACCAACGGTAGAGGAGATTTCCCAAAATTGATCACCAAATTCAATAAACATTCAGAATCCGCTCTGAGTAGCTGGCTTACTTGAAGGTCTGTTTAAAGGCTTCTCGGATCTTTTTGCGCTCGCGTTTAGGCTGCGTCCAATATCCAGTTGCTTGTCCGGTTGTATCGCCGAGGGGAATCCCGGGAATCTGAGGATAAGAAACCCGCCTGGCACGAAGCCTGAGAGCTCTTGCACCGACACCTTAGATCCCAGAAACTTCGGAGTGAACGTCGAGACCACCGGATGGTCGCTGAGAGTGCGATATGCCTTGAGCTCGTCAGGCTGAAAGGCCGGATCGGCTTGCGCGGCGCGAGTTGTGCATCGTCAAACTCCGTCCCAAGGTAGGGAACTTGCACATAAACCCACGCAAAAGCTTCCCTTGCGCTTCTCTCGCTCAGGCCGACGTTGGCCTTCATGCAATGCAATTTCAGGGCGGCATAGCTGGGTCGGGTGACCAACTTGCCCTCTGTCTGGAAGTCATCTTGCTTGAGGCGTCCGACGATTTCCCATCCAGTTCCGTCATCGGTGGTAATGATGCTGCCGCGCTCGTAGCGCACACGCATGTCTCCCTGGTCAAACCAGGATCTCGCGAATGTGATTCTTGATGATGTTGGGGAAATGGCGGAGCTCCAAAATGTGGCAGGTAAAAGATGTGAATGGTGTTGATGTAATAGTTGTGGCTTCCTGTTCGGTAAAATTAGATCCGCGGCGTTATGTGTACGTCCGATCTGCGCCATATTTACCACGACTAATAATCACATAAGGAGCTTGAAGCCTTGCGGTTGCTAGTAGTACTGAATTTCAGAAGATCCATAGGAAACGTTAACAGCCCCTAAAGAAGATACTGATGGCGGGGTCTTCTCTTCCCCTATGCTGTAACCTTGATAGGCTTGCATGTTCATATCTCTGGATTTATGGAAACATCGTCACTGCACCTTTCTAGTTTCTAGTCTTTCGTTAGTATGAAATCAGATCTACCCAGTAACAACTATGGATTAGAGATCCCGTCAAGGGCCGAATTAGGTGGACATGGGCTGGCTTGGCGGATAGCAACCCGCGCTTCTGCCGAACTGCTCCGCTGAAGCTCAAATAAGAAATTTAAACACGCTCAATACTTATTGTGGATCAGATGAAGAATAGGGAGATCTGAAATAATCAAGGGCAGACCCTATTCACTACACCGTGTTTACATCTGTTATACAAAGTCGATCTGCGGGATTGGTGCCTGCGGTGTCTGTTTGGGGCTGTTGCTGCGTACTTAAGCTCCCATCTTCTGGCTGGCCTTCCTCTCCTTCTCCTTCCTCTTCAGCTTCGATACCTAAATTCGTCAAATGACATAAGTTGACCCGAATTGATCTTGTTCTTCTAGAATGACCCGGGACATGATCATGGTGATGTAAACATGGAGACACAGGGATGATGTCAGGAAGCCTGAAGACGCCTCGCTGTCCGGTGAGAAATATATATACCTCCTTTATGCAATTTTGTCTGAAGGCGTCCGGCCGAAAACCAATTCATCAAAACGAAGATAAACCATTACATTCGGAATCAACTCAACCAGAAATCTTGGTGGAAATAAACTATGTCTGCCTCGATCACCACAGATGTCAGCAACTACGAGGCTCCGGGATACGGCGAGCCAAGCCATACGATGAAAGCCTTGACCTGGCAAGGGAAGAATTCAGTCAAAGTCGGTCTGTCATCCTGCCTATCACGACCTTCACCTCAATTTGACCAACTCAAAATCAACTCGATTTTCCTGCTTATACATTTTGCTATAGTGGAGACAGCTCGCCCGAAGATCATCAACGAAGGCGACGTCGTACTTAAGGTGACGGGCAGTACTATTTGTGGGAGTGATTTGCATCTGTTCCACGGTATGTTGTGGCTCCATAACGGTTATGAATTAATGGATCTGCTGATGCGGTATCTTTTCCCGATTTGTAGAGGCCATCCCAGATCTTCAGAAAGGTGATATCCTCGGCCACGAGTTCTGCGGTATTATCGCAAGCGTGGGGCCGGCAGTCAAGAAGGTTAAAGTAGGTGACCGCGTTGTGGCGTCCTTCCAAATTGCCTGCGGGGATTGTTATTATTGCAAGAAGAAGCTATCCTCAATGTGTGAGCGGACGAATTCGAACAAGGAGGCCTCTCAGCTGTATGGGCGTCGAACAGCCGGTATGTCCATTTAAATAGCTATGCTAATGTTAGCGGTTCTATCATACTAAGTCCCGCCTTAGGCATGTTTGGATACTCCCACTTCACGGGGGGCTTTGCCGGTGGGCAAGCGGAATATGTTCGCGTCCCTTACGGTGACGTGAACCTCCTTCAGCTGCCTGACGATGTCCCCGATGAAAAAGGTCTTTACCTTTCCGATGTGCTGGGAACATCTTGGAACGCCGTTGTTGACACTGGGGTTGAGAAGGGTGACACTGTGGCAATTTGGGGAGCTGGCCCAGTCGGACAAATGGCAGCTGAATTCAGCTTCTTCAATGGTGCTAAAAGGGTCATTCTTATTGACGGCGGCCTTGGAAAATGGCGACTAGACTTTGTCAAGAAGATTCTACCCAAGCTGGAAACTCTTGAGTATACGAATCTTCCGAAGGGCGAGTCTGTTACCTCAATTCTGAAGAAAATGTGTGACGGCCGCGGACCTGATGTGGCGATTGAGTGCGCCGCTGGTGAGTATACGAAAGGGTGGGCTCATTACTACCAGAGATTGCTGGGCATGGAAACCGACACGTCTGAACTCCTCAACGAGATGATTACATCTGTCCGTGGCTTCGGGCGTTGTGGTGTCACGGGCGTATATGCCGGTTATGTGAGTGATACATCTATGGCAAAATAATTCCGCTGACAAGGCAATGCAGTGCAATCACTTCAACATCGGTTCCTTGATGGAGACCGGGGTCCATCTCGCTGGCAACGGACAATCCCCCGTGCAAAAGTACTGGGATAAGCTTTTAAAGCTCATTCAGCAGGAGCAGATTCACCCCTTGCATATGGTTACCCACCGGTTCAGGCTCGAGGATATGGAGACAGTCTATGATTTATTCAATAAGCGTGAACCGTCTATACAGAAGGTTTTCATCCAGACAAAGTTTTCCGCGCCTCCAGCACCAGGAGCTCCTTCATTAACAGTCCTCTGAGCTTCACTGTGCTGGATAAAAGTTTTCCTAACAAGTTCAAATGTCTGACATGGGCCTCATGGATATCTTTTTAGTTTGGTTCTCAACAATAAAATGGCGAAAAGTTTACTATGGCAGTGAGGCTCGATATATTTTGAAAATGCTCGCCTGGAATTGAGGGAGCGTGGCACAGAAATCGCTATTATGTTTATTATGAAACGAAAGCTCAGGCAAAAAGTCCCTGGATAAGCTCGGCATAAAATAACTTTCCTGACTAAGGCAAAGAGAAAACAAGCGAGTTGATAGAAGTCTTGAGAGAAGAATGTGGGAGGTGCAAGCAAGCACACGTAGAGTCTGCCGACTAATCAATGGACTGACCCTGATTGGACAAGCCGACTCTAATGTATTAGAGAAAGGAACTGCGTTCCTTGCCGTATTTGAAGCAGTGCGATCATATGAATAATCTCGGTACATAGAAATCTTAGACAGACTGATTGACAAGACCTAATAGAATTAAACTTCATCCCCTGTGGTCGACGCGATACACCCCCGCCATGTAACCTAAGCCTCATGTATGCAAAGACAGACTCAAGTCCTGGCCGACGACCTTTCCACCTTCCAGTCGCACCTGCTCGATAGGCTGAAACACAAAGAAGACCCGTAAAACACCGGAATTGTCACTTTTTTCAGTCACATTCCGCCAAGAATGAGCTGTACCTCGTTGAACAAACACATCACCCTTTTTCATTAACTTTTTCTCACCGGAATCAAGGACTAATTCTGTAGTGCCATCAATAACGACACCATAGTCGAGGGTCTCTGTTCGGTGCATCGGGACCACTGCACCTGGAGGTGCCTCAATAATTGTGCAGGAGGTACCGTTTGGCGGATTCAAAGGCGATGGATCCGAGAGCTGGGAGTGATAGTGCTTAATGTCGAGGTTGGCTTTGGACTCCGGGGTTGCAGAAGTTGGAGGGGAAAGCCCTTGAACAGGGAAAGTACTTGTGTTATAGGCCAGAGCATAGTCTGATGTTGTGGGTTTACCGGGGGGGACCGGGAACCCAGTAAACGATACCTCCTCCCCAACCGCGTCGCTAAAGATAGCTCGACCGCTAGCATCATGTGCTGTTATGATCCGACGAAGCGGCTTGGGCTGCCTTTGTCCGGCTGACATATTGAGGCCAATATCAAGAAATGAAGGGCGGGATACTTAGAAGAGTAGCATGCACCTTGTGCAATAAGGCTGAGGAATATTCCAATTACGATCCCAGCAACGCTCGATATTTATATTATCAGCTCCATGAGGCAAATATGACTTAAATGTTAGATCATTTAGATCATCTCAAAATCAATGATTCAATGATGATTCCATGTTCTCGTCATAGGACGAGGATGCCATTCTGACTTCTATTCACAATTGATCGCTTTACTTTGGAGACCCAAGGAATGATTTTCTCTTGTGACAGACATGGATGTTCTTACTGAGAGGACTGACATCCATCCTGTCATCTTAAGATCATTGTGGCATCATTCGAACTATTGCCACGTCCTTGATCTACGAGAACATCATCCCTTGTTTTCAATTCATCTAATACGTCTAGAACGATAGAGACCTTCCCCTGTTACGGGCAAGAGATAGATGCGTGATCTAACTGTACCATTCAACGGAGAAACCAAAGCTAAGGAAGAAAAAGAACGAAAGAAGGTGGAGGCGCAGAGAAAGCAGCTTAAACATAACCGGCAGAATCTCCTACCGCCTTCCTGTTACGTCCTGGCTATGTCATCCCATCAATCGTAACATCCCTAAGACTACGAGCATCTTGAAAACAATACCCGAGAGCGTCTTTATCGTACGTTGGTCGCTGCTGTTCTATTTTACTTAAAATAAAGCATCATGATAGATTATAGAGCCAGCCCCGCCTTGGTAAAGTTAGAAAGTAAACGAGCGCGGTATACTATCTAAGGTCTGCTTTATAGTATCGCTAAAGTTAAAGACTGCGAAGTACACGCTACATAGGTAGACCAGCCGCTTTTAATTGGAGACAGGACATACTGGATTGCCTATATTTCGAAGCACAAGTGTTAGAAGATGATGGTCTTCAATCAGCTCTGCTTTCTTCACTTTGAATAGTGGGAAGATAGTTGTTCGGGGATATGATGGAAGTAGTTTGGGTACTATCTCGGGAAGTTACTGTTGCTAAGTGATTCTTGCAAAATTGCATCTCTTTTGAGTTTTTAGCAAATTACACCTGGCACGAAGATTCCGTATCCTGCCTGCCAATAATTGCTGAAGTATCCGAAATCAATAGGACAGGCCGCACGTGCAGAGACTGTCGCACCGCGGCTGCTGATTAGTACGAGCACTTGTAATCGAGAATCCACGGTCTTGAATAGCTTTTGACTTTTGAGATTTAACCAACGATTTAGAAATCATTAAACCGTATTAATTCACCCCCCGCCTAGCTAACTAGTACTACTGGAATAGCAGGATCTATGGCAATATACTATATGTCCCTATAGCAGATTGAAGATTGCGATCTAGGTGGGAAAAACCGACTTCGCAAGTTAATAGGTCCATGAATGGGTTTGTTGCCTATCAACGGACAGTCCGCACAGCTGATTCAGTCTACGGGAAGACTAGATGACTTTCGCAACTAGCATCAAATTGATCACCGAGATGCAGCCATAGCGCTCGTTGGAAGGGACTCTCGAATATACCATGTCGATCCGACTAACATCTATTTCGCATCGGTCTTATTTACTCTACATTCTCACACGCCAATCAGCCTTCAAGGCTTATCCTCGAATCAGCTCTCGTTGCAGAATCCAAAAATACCCCTGCCCAGCTATACCCATGCGGGGTTACCGGATCGCCGCCAGCCACCGATTGATGCATTTAGACATTTCAGTGGTGTTCTTCCATGTGGGACATCTCGTGGACGATCGCCCGCTCGTTCTCGTACTATGTGGAGTTGGTGTCAGATGACTCGACCATTTGCACTTTTGAGGATCATTGGAGAAAAGGAAGAAGTGAAGGTGTCCTGGAGTGCATTTGTGCTTGCGTCGTGGCGTCTAGTTCGTGCAGGATTTGCGTCAATCTGGACAAGATGCAGAGGATATGAGGATTGGTTAAAAAGATGGCTAGAGCCATATGCTTTTCGTTTCGTATTGTGTGGTCTTTTGCTGGCCTTTTGCCTTTCTTCCCCTCTTTCTCTCGTTTTGACTGCCCGAGGCTATCGGACCGGGAGTTCACTCTCATTACCTAT
>JAXQJV010000846.1:0-12927 GCA_037042255.1 Penicillium sp. PG106-07D
ACTAGAGTAAAAGTTATAAAATATCCTAAAAATAAGTATATTTAGTACTTAATTATTATATTTTTATACAAAATCTAGCTCCCGTTTAATAAAATCCTAAGATATTCGAGTAAATGTAAAACTAGGAGGTACGTACCTTTTGTATGGTGAGGCCATACAAAATAAAAAGTGACGGGGATTTCGGAATGACGGGGATTTAGGGCGCACCCATAAGCGGGAGCGGTGGGTGGGCAGAAAGGCACGGATATCTGGTATCGCTGATCGCGATGGAACCGGGACACTTGCACAGGAGCCTTCTGTGAAGCTAGGCTATTACAGTATAATGGTAGCAAATCAAATTACGGTCCACACCCAGTACCTTAGATGGTTTCGTCCTTCGTTTAGCTGGCTGGCGACAGCGGTCACACGTCTTATACCTCGTCGACTGCCAAGGCCGCGCGCATTTAGAGCATAAAACACGCAGGGTTGAACAAGCAGGGGTGGAAATGCAATTTGGGGGAGGCGGCTCAATAGAATCGTTACTCCCTCCCGTAGCGGCTGTAAATTGTTGAGAAGGAAATGCCTGCTGAGAGGCCATTATCTGACGCAACCGGAGAGTATCTTGCGCAGGAAGACATGGAGAAGTAGCAGCAGCGTAGAAGGCCAGGGAAAATACAATCTTATGATAGAAAGCCTAGAGTGCCTTCGAAGGCGTTCTTCTGTTGTCCTTCTGAAGCCTTCCAATTTGCTGGACACGCAAAGCACAATCGGAGCACGGGGCTTCTTGTGCAACACTATGCTCGTGTTTTGAAGCGGTTTGCGCTACCAAGATCCGGCTGAACCCTATCGGATTCAGCCGTTGTCTCCCGCAACTCTAACCGCGCCATGGCCCATGCAGCCACACCTGGTGGCACACCCTTTAGACTCGATACCTTCAACGGTTTCCGTTCATGAAGAGATGGAGAAAAAGCCTGAGGTGTTAATACGAATATGGGAAGCACCACGCGTAAGGAGACCAAGCCTAAGGAGGAAAGAAAGACCAGTATCAGACCATCAATGGGAAGAGAGCATGGAAAGGAAGAACAGCAAAAGAGAAGAGAGCGTGGAGAACCCCAAAACACGTCACGAAACGCCCGTGAGGGGCACGTGATAGCAAAGAAAAGCAGCAAACGAAAGGCAAAGGCGTGAAGAAGAAACAGCAAGTAAAAGCGAAGAAGAAACAGCGAAAACAGCAAATAGGAGCGAAAAGGAGCAACACTTGGCACCCAAAAACGGGCTAATCAGCGCCGCGAAACGTAAGGATCGGCGAGCACGTGTTGTGATCTTTTTAATTAAAGCAAGACAAGCAAGTGGCGCCAAGGCGCTGAGCATCCTTCTCAACCATTTCAGAAAAACAACTATAGCATCCCGAAAAAATCCTCGTCGTGTTTCTCAGCCTCTGTGGTAAATTTCGGTAATCTTTCTACCCTTGATAATGGGCTTGCCAATTTCATTACCCAAAGAGTTGGCGAATATGGCAGGGGTGTGGCATACGGAGGCAACAACACCGCCCTTGGCCCAGACTTCCTCAGCGATCTTCTGCAAAGGGGATGCGGTGGAATAGTCAATCACAGCAGCATGGCCCGCAAAGGCAAAGAAAGGCCTTATATTGCTCTCCCAAACGTGATTAAGAGCCGTTCTGGTTGTGGGATAGTCACTTCCAGCAAGTCTTGGAAGCCCGTTCGAACCCCCTTCGCGATGTCCCAGAACTGGACTACGGGGAGCATTATTGGGAATCAATAATTCCCCCACACGAATAAATTGTTGATGGGCTGATTATGGAATAGACTAGACTGCCTTGCGCAGGGTCAGTTCGCTTGTCCGCTCGTAATCACCACTCGTCTCGACTACATCGGGGAACAACTCTTACCGATTCTGCCTTCTCCCAACGGCGCTTAACTCGCAGGTGGACAAGAACGGGGGCGTCGGTCAACAGGGGCTGGAAACATGCATTCTCTCAATTTTTTTTGACTGTGCAAAAACACCTTGCATGCTTATACAGGTTGCTGCCTGTTTGAATGACTTGCAACAGGCCGATTACATATCGGGACTGCGGGTTGACGTGGCCATGAGCAGGCCCAAGGCATGATGTGAGGCTGAATAGTCGACAAAATGAAGCCCCGCACCTGCACCATAAAAAGGAAGAAAAAGCCTGCCTCTACAGACTATTTTACTCAGAGACAGCTTTGGTACAGTCGGCTTTCTACCTGAATTCCTCCCAGCTCTATCTTACTCTCAACCGACCCCTGTATCGAATCCATCAGCGTCAGTTGGCGATAATGTCTACCTACCTTTCCGCTGAAAGCATCAAAAAACTCGAGGCCATAATTGGCTATGAGTTTAATGGTAAGACTCTTCTCGAAAAATCTCTCCAGTCTGCGGGGTTTGGTCCGCATCGTGAGGGGAACAAGCCCCTGGCCCTCATTGGTGATGCCGCTCTGCGACTCGTCCTTTATCTTGGGGGTTACGAGACAGATTCATCCATCCGTAAGAGTTCTTCTATACCATACACATATCGCCGCTTGGGTTTTGTTGACAAGAGAAACAGATGACATGACCAAACTACAAAACACGCGGGGGACCAACCTCCACCTTGCGCAAGTTGGCTTTGCAAAAGGAATCGACAAGGTTATCCTCCTGAATCCCTCTCTCCAAGGGGTGGTGCAGCAACGTTTGATGGCAACTACCATGGAGGCCATCCTAGGTGCAGTGTACCTAGATAGCCACAGAGACATTCAGGCCGTCCTCCGATTGTCCGTTCATCTTGGCCTCATCGACGACGCCTAGGCAAATGGTGAGTGCCACAAATACCATATCATACGCCTCCCGCCTCCTTTATCCATTGCTAATGCTTTTATAGGCCTATACTCTCTTGGGGAGGTATGAGGATACCTTTGCAGTGATAGTTGCTGGCACATGCCCTGGTAAAGAGGCTCTTCAGAGCTTTTCGAGGGGGATACTCGTGCCATTTGTCCCCCTCGACCGGGTCTAGACAGCCTCTTTATGATGGCATCTGGCAGCTACTGTGGTTGGAATGGTTTTTAAATCCTGATATCTCTGGGGGTCAGTGGGTTAGTCTTTGGCTTGTGTCTGATAGTAGGGCTTTTGAGTGCTTTGATGCTGTTGAGCCGATTGGTACCTGGCTACCCAGCATGGGACGGCTTAAAAGCCGTTCTATTGAAGACAAGCTAAGGATTGGTACATGCGGATCTCTCCTGTGTCTCTTATTTTGGTCTCGAATAGGCCGCTCGATTCTGATTTATTCTGTTCTCGGTCGCAAGCCATCCTGCAAGCTACTTGATGATTCAACATCACCACGTGAGCTTGGTCCATTCTTTACGCGAGCGACTTGTTTTCTCCTTGCTTAATTTGCAAAGTTTCTAAGTAGCTCTAACACAATTCAACATTGTCAGTCTATATGTGTTGTTAATTCACATTGTTCTGAAATTAGCTCATTATCCATGACTATTCAAAAAGGTGTTGTCTGCGGCACTTTATGAACAGCTTGGTAGATGATAGAATTCAAGGTCTGTCTGAGACGCATAGAAAATTTGAAGCAAACTAGGACCCAGCATGCTTGTTCTCATCACGGTTGCAGCAGGCCGAGGTGATGGTCAGAATTCGAATCTCTCCGTTTGTCCAGTCCCGGAAGTCGCTGGTCAAAGATGCAACCGAGACATTTCACTCGAGACATCATGGACAAACCGGAAACCTCCACATCCGACCAAAGTAAACGGAGCCCAGTAAAAGGGGCTTGACCAATCCAGCTGATCAATAATCATCTTCAAAATGGACAGCAAAAATTCTGCATCTGGCACAAATTCAGCCGGGCTGTGGTCCTCCACTACCTTAGCAGCCCAGTCATGCACCAGTTCATCGAGAAGCAAACCAGCCTTCTCGTTATCGAGTCGCATAAGGTCCAATTGGGCTTGACGCATGAGCTCTGCCACTGAAAGGTGTGGCATAGTCTTCAAATGGCGATAGAAAAGCGTCATGACCAACATGGATCCAAAGTCGCTTACTTTCCAAAGGGAGCCGATGTACGCTCGGCAGCCCGAGCTCAGAACGACATGGGAAAATCCTAGGACTTCGTTGCTAAAGGTTGCCTTGCCAAGCCCACTGAGGCATGCGGCAAAAACGAGGAGATGAACACTGCTACGAACGGTAGACATGTCGATCACGCGGAAGTCTTGGCCGTCGCCAATCGAGATTGACGAAAGGAGCGGGTTGCGATAGTTGAGGTCCCCGTGAGTTCCAATGTGCATGACCATAGAACCGCCATTCACGTACTCTCGGAAATCCTCTCGAGTCACACGAGACGCCTCGATAGGCCACGTTGCAAACATGCGGGCTATATTGACGGCTTCGATTGCTGCCATGTGGAGGTTGACCTCTTTGGTACCTCGGGTGGCGTTGCCTGATGGTTCCTCAGTGGGCGATTTGGCGAGAACTGATACCGTTGGTGCTATTGATGCCGACTTCCTCTGGCAGAGATGATGGAGAACGGTCAAGCTAGGAACTTGCGAGACTGCTGCATGCACAACGAGTGGCTTTCCATCAAACATGAGGCTTGCAAATGGGAATGCTGTCATGGGATCCGACACTGAGAAGATCAAATGCGACTTGGCTCGAATTGTCTCCGTAAACGGGGTCAGCAACACAGAGGAGATCTGCTGCGAGAGTCTGTCCAGGTCCTTCCTGCGTGCTTCCTCTTCCTCCCCAATGTAACCAGTCATATTTCGCATGATGTGCATCGCCTGCATGACTGGCCGTCGAATATCGACAACAGTCGTCGTTCCCTGATGTACCTTTTGAATGCCATCCCGGGTCACAGCAAACGAGATGAATCCACGGGGAGCGAAATTCGCCTCTATCACCACAGCATCCTCATCAATACTTTGGTACAATAGTCTTGGCTCAATGGTGGAGTTGACAGTCTCGATGAAAGATGCCGCATAAGAAAGATTCCCATCTTGCTCTAGGTCTTCAATATCTTTCTTCAGTTGGGAAACCTCCTGTTCCTGCTCGGGACTCAATTCTTTTAGAGCAAGCAATGACCGCAACAGCCGTCTTTTGTGGACTGCCTCTGGAATTGGCGCAGTATTGGTAACTCCGGTCATACCAGGAGCTTGTTTAGCCTGTGCTTGTAGAGACTCGAGTACTGCGCGTGCTCTACCCATTTCAATAAATAAAAGAGCATGTTCAGACCACGAGATATCGTCAAAGTGGCCATGTTCGTATGCCGATATGAAGCTCACCGGAACCCCCAAGCTTTCCCATCGTAAACACAGACGTGCGAGGTTCATGAAAACCTCCGCAGCCCATCCCTGGTTGGCACTACCAATCCGAGCATCCAGGTCATTTGTCTGGATTCGACGAGTCTCGATGATCCGACGAGCCTCCAGTAGCTTTCCAAAACAAATTTCAGGTTCCTCATCTTTCATGATTTGTGCATAGTAACTGAGGCATTTTGAATAGTCATTGGCACTCTCACCCACTTTCTCGAAAAAGGTAGGGCAGAACTTGATGATCAAACCCACCACTCGACGGGCTCGAACCATGTCTCCCCCAAACACAGAAAAGACCAAAGCGCTTTCGGCAATCGTGTGGAAAATGGTACGAATGCCAATTCCTTGCTCAAACGCGTCGAGTTTCTCGTTGAAGAGTCCATTGTCGTCAATCGAGTCAAGAATTTCTCGTGCTTTAACCCGATCACCGATGCGCGTACATGCTAGGATGCGATATAAGTCTCGGACGTATCCGCCTTCTAGATCCGCGGTCTCGTCCACATAACGGCGAAAGCTTGCCTCGGCTTTCAGAATATCGCCCTCTTCCATCAATCGGCGGAAAGTGAGATCCGCAGAGGTGTATCTCACTGTACAAGCATCATCGGCCAAGGTTCTCTCCCACAAGCCCTTCACCTTGTCCGTAGGGAAGGAAAAGTTGGGATGAACCAGTTGCTCTACTTCTGTGGTTTCCAGTTTCTCACGGAAGAACTTAAAACTTTCATCGTTTTCCCTCCGATAAGCCAGCTTGGCATGCCATTCGTTGTACTTCTGTAGATCTTCACTCTGGAAGTACACGTTTTTCACGTCCTTATCGAACGTCGACAACATATTGAATTTGCTCAGCATCAAACCCGTGCGCTCCATTTGGCCCAGTGGTGTGTCCGGCGCAGAGTGAATCTTAGATTCAAGATACTCGATGAGTCGATCGACCATGGATATCGCCTCTTCCATGTAGATCAGAGATGCAACGGGGTTAAACATGTCGTCGTGTATGCACGCTCGGGATACCACCGATTGAAACATTGGGATTATGTCTCCCAGGGGCTCGCACACCTCGTAACCACACTCCCAGGCCAGCAAAGCGCTGTCCATGTTTGAGAATTTGGTCCATTCATTATGCGCGTATCGGCAGAAGATCATCCCAATAAAGTGAGCCGCTGTCTCGTTCTTTGCCTCAACACCCCAGAGGCCGATTGACCTAGCAATCACTTTGACATTTCCAGGTGTACCTCTCGTGATCCCCGTCAAAATCAAATGTGCTTTCACTAGTTGAGCGCTCGCTTCATCTTTGCCAGACAGTATGAGTGCCTCTTGCAACTTGATCTCGGACTCTGCAAGTAGTTCCAGCATCTGCTTCTTCTTAAGCCGTTCGTGGCGGGCTTTATTATGCAGACAACAGGCTTGTCGAAGTAAAACGGCCGCCTGGCCGCGCTTGCTTTTCGCTTCACGAAACAGCTCTAGTGCCGACTCATACAGTTCCCAAGCGCGGGATCCCCATTCATACCCGAGGTCGGCTTCAACGGGATCCCAGAGCGCATCACTTTGAGTCGCGTTGGTGGCGTCGATGATAGTCAAGTTCAACGTGATGGGGCTGGCAAATGGAGGGCTGATCAGACTGTCCGCTTCCAAGAGTTTCGCATTCGCCAAGCCTACGAGGTCGCCGATCCTTTCACATCTTTGGCACAGTTCTTGTGAGAAAGTAGCTGACTGAGCAGTCTGGCTGGCAAGGTGCAATTCCACAACCAGTCGGAACATGTATGTGCCCATCCCAAACACGCCCTTTAAATCGGCCGTATCGCGAAACTCGAGGTACCGCTGGGAGAGCTTCACCACTTCAGGCAGGATATCCTCTTCCGCGGTATTTACCCGCCCCATGGGAGAGCGAGGATGGAAATTGGCAGTTAGATTCCTCAGCGCCGTGTTGAATCCAATAACCCCATTCAGGGTAAAAGCCAATGCCTGGTCGCGAGGTAGACCGCCAGGAAAATATTTGTTGCAATTTCCCATAAAGCTTTCTGTCATCTCAGCCAGGCCGCTGATGTCGCCCAGCATGGGAATATTGATCGGTCTTCCAGTTTCATGATAGAAGTGAAGTAGCGGGGGATAGCGGCGGGTGTAATCGGTTAAGAGCTTGTAGTTGCTATACCGTAGGCCCCATTCTTTGGGTAATTGGTCCAGAAGCCCTTCCAAGAGGACCAGATTTTCGTATGCATCTCCTGGTCTGCCGGTAAGTACTGAATATATAGCGGAACAACGAAGATACTCGGCGTAGACTTCAGGCTCCACCGCGGATGTGTCCGGTCGTGTCTGTTGTAGATAATCTCCAGCAGCGTCCAAGTCCCCCCGATATTCCTCCGCAAAGAGCGATCGGCCACAAAGACGGATAAAATGATCAAAATCCATGTAGCTGTTTGGAGACTGTTGAATTAGTCGTCGAACCTGCCTTCGGGTTGCAAACGAAATCAAGCCCTCCAAGACCAACAACTCTAAAGCTTAGCCATAATATAACTAAGCATGGTGGGGTATGTGCCCGCTACGGCTATGCCCGCGCTATCACCAAACCATCAGAGCGCCTCGTCTAAAATTGCCCATTCTGCGTGGAACAAGTAAGCAGGGCTGGGGTGTGCCCCGCGGAGGCAGCAGAGTAAAATCCACAGTAAATACACCCTACCAGCCGACAAGCCATTCAAGATCTTCTTCGCTCGGTTGCGCTCCAGCGGGTTGTACCCTCCGCCTTGGCACATTCCGTGTGACTACCAAGTACCAAGTTACCAACAAGTGAACAAGATGGGGGCTGGTGATGACACCTCGTTTTACCTGTACGGCGTTGGGGAACGGCCCGAGGCTCTAACCCTGGGTTCATTGGTGCTGGAGAAGTACTGGCAGCCGATGAATGCCCGTCGCTATACCCACGACCTTTTAAGGTACACTTGGCGATTCTTGGGTCCCAAGTTCCAACAGACCAAGCTGACAGTGTGTTAATTAGCCAAGAAGCACTGCAGAAGCATGCATATGTGTCCGAGGCAGATAATCTCGTCTTTCATGGAACTTCCCGTATTTCGCCTTCCGTCGGCCTGGATGCTGGAGATATTGTCAATCTCGGTCTCGCATGCAACAAGGATGTCGAGCGGGTTGTGGTTGCGGAAAAAGGGACCCGAATGATTCTAAGAGAGTAATTGTTCTTGCCCTCTTTTCTTTGTATTACTATTTCTGTTTCTGACACATTGATTTAGTCCCGAAGATTTCCTTACCAGCAATGTCTTGACGAGCCCGCAGGCACAGCAGAAACTCAAGCTCTGGTTATCTGCCGCTCACAGCTCTTACGTCCTGAATTTCAAATTCGCCCGTCGACCCAAAGTATGGCTTCTCACCGGACTTTACTTGCTCGAGAAAACGCGCACAATTGTCTCAAGGGAGAAATCCGCAGACATTTCGGCTGGCGTGTCATCTGCCATCATCGGGGCTGTATCGGGTGTCCCGATCGGCGGGTCTGTCAGTCTAGGCGTAGGATCCTCTTGGGAGATGGCCATGGAGATCGCCGACCCACACGTCTGGGCGGCCCAATTTCGACTGCTTGATGCCCGCTTTATCAAGATGGGCAAAGGGGGCGTTGATGGAATCAAATTACCGATGACTATGGGCCTGTATCGGGATGTCATGTCTGTCAACACCTCCCGAGGAGGGGAGGTTAACTTGATCGAGCTTGGGCTTGAGAAGGAAGAGGTTAAGAATGCAGAAGAGGCCTCTGTGGAAGACCAGGACAGTGAGGAACTGGAGGAGTACGAGAAGCGATTAGAGTTGGCAATCAAGGTTTTTGAAAAGGCCCCGAAGCACTTCCTACAGTGACCAGGTTATTGTTGCTCTGTACATATACTCCGCCAACTCTTGGCGCTCCCCTTCCGTTCCTGTGCTCACCCCCTTCGCCGCTTTTGCTCATAGACTAGAATTGAGCACGGCCCTGATCTGCCTGAGCTAGTTATGTCGTCTTACGCAACTTTGCATTAGCTGGCATCGGGCACATTCTAAATGCAGATCTGAAACAAAACCGCCTGATGAAAGCGGGAGCTTGAGGTTTCTAACACATTATCGCTGGATTGTCGGGAGTGGTCAGATTCGGTCCATTAAGCCTTTCCAGTAAACCGACCAAAAATGAAATTGTTATGGTGAGAAAGTAAACACCGTAAAACTGATGCGGAGAGGAATCAAGCCTGACAACATTAAAAACAGATGAGACGGAGTAGCTAATTGTTCTTAGATGAAGATTGGCCCTTCAACAAGAAACCCAGCTCCGATAGTCCCAAGCCATACTAAGTGGGCAAGGCGCACCACCTGCAACACAATGGATCCAGAAAATTTCCAGGTGATTTTCAAAGTTACGAGCTTTGGGCAGGCTCTTGAAAAACAAGTCGCTGTTGATGCAACCAGCCCTGATGCCCGTCAAACTCGCAGAGATCTCCTTTACACATCTCGACGACTGGCGAACTATTTACAGAATGAGGGCCAAATCGTCGAGGGATATTTGTATGGAGTATGTTCTGCTCCTGATACTCCTGACACCGGAGACCCGACGGAGAAGGTCTTTTAATAATAATGTTGTAGGTAATCGACGTTCTGCTTCTCAAAATCGGCTTAGATCTCAGTCTATTTCAGAATCTAGTCGACAGCAAAGAGCCTCTCAGCCTGAAGGACCTGGTAACTGCCACGGGGGCTGAAGAGGTATTGCTAGCGCGAATTATGCAGGGCCTCCCCTCGATCGATGCGGTTGATGAACCTGGAGTTGAGGTTTACGCTCCGAACAAAGTTACTCGCGCATCCACCACCATCAAGGCCGCCTCTGGCTTGGATCTTTTGTAGGGCTCCATCCCGGGCTTCGACTCTAGTGATCCGAATGCGGTTCTGCTTGTTGATGTGGGTGGCAGTGTCGGACATGAGATTCAGGCTGTCAAGAAGCGGTACCTCAATATCCCGGGCTGAATGGTCCTGCAGGATCTTCCCGCCACTATTGAGCGTGTCAAGGCCGAGAATGGAATGGAGGTGATCGCGCACGACTTCTTTACTGAGCAGCCAATCAAGCGTAGCTTTCACCGTTCAAGACTTTTTCTCCAAGCGAACTCGGACTAATCGGATAACTTCATCTTGCAGGAGCACGAGCTTATTACTTCCGGAGTGTGCTGCACGACTGGGACGACGATCGATGTCGATTGATCTTGAAAAACGTCAAGGACGCCATGAAGCCGGGCTACTCCCGGTTATTGATCAATGAGTCCTCTATCCCTCTCCGTGGAGAATGCTCGTTTGCCACGCGCTCGGATTTCTTTGTCATGTTGGTCAATGCCGCTGTGGAACGCACCGAGAAGCAGTGGTACGGCTTGATTGAGTCCGCCGGATTGAAGATTGACCGGATCTGGACCCTTGAGCCAGATTCTGAGAGTATTCTGGAAGTTACCATCGCGGAGTAGAAGTTGTTTCAACAGACGTGTTACTTCAACAGGGACGAATAACATACGTTTCTCTAGATAGTTATTAGAGAAAATACAGGCTAAATATGAACATTGGCTTGCAGACCGCATTCGTTCCATGAGATTGGCCCATAGAAGGATTGAAAAGCACAATATGTAAACTAAGTGTGACCGGCCAAGTTCTCCGATTGCTCTGGCTCCGGAAGAAAACTCTCGAACCAAGGATGGCGAAGTGCATCGGCAGCGCTGATCCGCTGCTCCGGTCGCATTTGCAGCAGGCGACTCAGAAGGTCGGCCCCGAGAGGATCCAGCTGGGGAATCAGCAGTCGCAAATCCTGGGTGGGGTAGATGGGAAAGTTGCGCTTGAATTCGGGCAACTGACTGATTCCCGGCCACGTCCGTTCAGATGGGGTGCCCATAATAAGAAAGATCTTGAGCAATTGATCGTAGTTGGCGGTGCCTGGAAACAAAGGTCGACCGCTAAACATCTCGGCGATGATGCATCCCGCAGACCAGACATCGATGCTGGTGTTGTAGAAGCGGCTACCCAAGAGCACGTCCGGAGGTCGATACCAGAGAGTGACCACTTCGCTAGAGAAGGTGTTGACAGGAATGCCAAAGGCGCGGGCGAGGCCAAAATCCGCCAGCCTCAGACCTCCATCCCGGTTGATCAACAAGTTTTGAGGCTTTAGATCCCGGTGCAAGATGCGATTCGCGTGGCAGTAGGCGATCCCTCGCAACATTTGATATGAGAAAGACTTGATCGTGAGGAGATTCAGAGCGCCGCCGTGGGCGTCCATATAGCGCCTGAGGTCCTTGTCCATGTACTCAGATACAAGGACGAGCTTGTCTCCCGTATGGATGACATCGCACAGAGACAAGATGTTCTCATGCTTCAGCTCCTTCATTAGGGAGATCTCCCGGATCGCAGTGGAGGGCGTCCCTTCCTCGGCATCGAGATGAATCTCTTTCAAGGCTACTAACTCAGAAGTCTGGTTGTTCCGGCCTTTAAATACCTGGTCGTAATATAAGTAAACATTCCTTGAAAACTATAGTTGGTGTTTCTCCCCTCTCATCTATCATAGTGATGAGGGGCACTAACCGTCGCATATGTGCCCTCACCCAACTATGCGACAAGTCAGCGGGAAGTCAGCTCTTCGTTGGTCATTCTTAATAAGATCTATCCAATGCCACCGACTACATTCATTGACACAGATCAATTCAAGGGAAGTACAAACCTTTTCCAGCCGCTGGAAAGTATTTAGACACTGCTCCGACATAATGCTGGTTGTTTGGCTCTCCGACGGCGAGGGGATACGTTCATGCTGCAATGCAGATTGATAGCGTCATGGCTTTGCACAATCAGCACTGCCTCCTAGGCTAACCATTCTAGTACGGGGCCACGTGATGGGGAGAAGAACCGCTGGACGGCCGGACTCCTAGCAGGCAAAGAAAAGTCAGAGAGATTTATCGATAGAGCACCTCTTGATGAATCAGCCTTTTTTCACGTTAAAGACTTGGACTGCTGCGTATTATTTTAGGGCTTCTATGTCTGTGGATGTTCCGTTATGCCAACACATGTTCCAGAGATTCTTAGAGACTACACCAAGCAGCGAATAGTGGAATGCATTTTCTTTTGATCTTCCCTTACTTTCCGACTTCTCTGGTGCAACACTCGCCTTTCTTGACCCGTCTGCTATGTCAGACTGCCAGCGAGCATTCCCCTCTGCACTATGTACTGAGGTAATATTCTTGCTAGGCTGTGTTTGCAGAGTGGGTCGTCTTCATGGTAGGGGGAACAACAACCGCTGGTAATAGCAAAGAGGCAGAAAAGAGCAAAGAGGCAGAAATACAGAGCTAAATCTATCGGTCTCTCCTTACTGTAATAACACCTTAAGGAACCGTCTATGTAGTCTGACACTCTAGCTCTTTCGCAAAAATGATAACCTAGGTACTAATCACAATGTCGAAAGCATCCCCGTCGCGACATTGATCCGCTTGAGAGCACCTGAGATCAAGAGCTGAACGGATTCAATATTTTCTGAGCTTGGCTCCATGGACTTCCGAGTTTGGAACTCCTCGAGAAGCTCCCTCATCTGCCGCAGTTTCAGTCCCACCAAGCGGGATAAAGCATTCACTTTGGAGGATCCCTGAATAAGCTT
>JAXQJV010000847.1:0-12996 GCA_037042255.1 Penicillium sp. PG106-07D
TGAGACCAAGCTTAGCGATGTCCATCCGTACACGCTAATAGGTATGGGGAACCTACTGGCGGCCTACTGGCGCAAGGGCCGGTGGGACGAAGCAGAGCAGATCCAGGTACAGGTGATGGAGACTTCCAAGACCAAGTTCGGCGATGACCACCCACACACGGTGATGACCCTAGCCCATCTGGCGGTGGTCTACAGAGACCAAGGCCGGTGGGACGAAGCAGAGCAGATCCAGGTACAGGTGATGGAGACTTTCAAGACCAAGCTCGGCGAAGACCATCCCTACACGCTGTCGAGCATGGAAAACCTGGCGGCGACTTATAGGACCCAGGGCCGGTGGAATGAGGCTGAGAGCCTCGAGGTACAGGCAATGGAGACTCGTGTGATCAAACTCGGTGGAGACCATCCAGACACGCTGAGGAGCATGTCCAGCCTGGCGGCATCATATAGGAGCCAGGGCCGGGGGGAGGAGGCCGAGCAACTCGAGGTAAAAGCGATGGAAGGGTATAAGACCAGACTCGGCGAGAACCATCCCAACACGCTAACAAGCATGGCGAATCTTGCATTTACCTGGAAATCTTCTGGGAAAACTGCCGACGCCATTAATTTGCTAAAAGTTTGCTTAAAAAAGCAGAGGCAGACCATCGGTCCTAGTCATCCTCATGCTGTGTCAAATTCTGAAACCTTGCTGAGATGGGAAACCGAGAAGCTGAATATTGACGCATAATCTCTCAAGTGTCTTTACATCACACCCGTTACTGAATATTGCGCTGCCAGATTTGAAAGTTTAGCCATAGATTTTCTTCAGCGCTCAGGAAACAATACTTCAAACCTATCTCAGCGAAAGAAAGGAAGGCTGGAGACAATCGACCTTCGAAGCCAAAAACAAACGGTGGCGTGTCGAGGTATCTTAGGCTGGCTGCTTCGCAGCGAAGAAGCTCAAAGATGACATGTCACCTTCGTCAACTACTGCAGTCACGACGCTAAATAGATTCAAAAAACTATTAATACTTGTTACTCATCAAAAATGCATCTAATACAAGTCAAACATCGCCAGAGCCATTCCCAATGGCAACACAATTTGTTCTACATCACTTCAATAACACGAGCCGTTTTCTTCACATTCTCAACCCAGTCACGAATATTCTCCACGAAACTTCGGACAATTCCGGGTTTGATCCCCTTGCCAACAAAAAATTCTGGGTTTTGGTCCTTGTAGATGTGCTCAAGGTCGAAGCCATCTGATAGCGTTACGACACAAGCTTGTCGAAATGCTGCCTTGAGGGTGTCATCCTCGACACTCGAGGCAAGCCACTCACTGTATTCTTTGACAGCTACATCCTTGAAACCAGGAATGTTCAACGGACCCATATCCTTTAATCCTGCGGAGTCAACAGCCGTCCTAGAAGCCGTAATGTCCAATCCAGAAGAAGGAGGCTGCGACGGGAGAACATTAATGTTGATGGGAGGATAGGGGGCCCCAGTCGCAAGGATATTTTCGCCCTTGCGCTTTCCTTTCTCCAGTCTCTGTTGCTCCTCCATGTATAACTCTTCCCTGATGTCATCGGGAACATCTTTGTGTGTCTCTAGGACACCACCTTTTTCGGCGTAGGTAACTAAACGTCGGAGATGATGCGTGCGGAGTTTATAATGCTTTTTTCCCATTAGGTCCAACCAGCAGTATGGGCCGAGGTGGCAGGAAGCTGTGGCGCACTTCATCAAAGTATACACACGGCGCCAAATTGCTTGCTGTCCACAAGCATTCTCTTCAGCATCGAGTTATGCATCTCGATCATCCAGCATTCTCTTTGTGACGGAAGATTTACCCCTCTTCTCCCTACGACGTCCGGTACGATCCTCTATATAGTTAAAAGAGATACTCAACCTAAGCTTTTTGCCTCGATAGAACAAACTCGACTATATCTAGAGCTTTTTCTCGATAGCATCCTAACAAACGTCGACCTTATCGAATCGCTTTATCAGGTCACGCTGGGAGCGATCGTTTACGGACGCAACAATCATAGTGTTATCAGCCCTCACTCTTCGTTCGCTAGAGATCTTCCCTCGGAGGACTTTCTCTAGTTTTTTTTCCAATATCATCACCCAGAAGGCGTTTAGAGCCAGAACGACATCTTCTTCAGTGTCTTTTGCTACGACCTTGTTGTTAACTATAACTCGCCACTCTATTAAGTAGTAGATATAAGTTGGTGGGTCCTCGTCGTAATCTCTTCCCTCTTCCCAATCGCATAGCTAAAGTAATTTTAGGGTATTATCCGTGACTAGCTTACTAGCTCGAATCCGGTCTCAGGTATACTTGACCGGTCGGGGCTACACGTGGATCGAGTATCGTAGGGGCTACGAGAGTATCCTAGGGTGGGGGCATACTACTAGTTCTGTTCCTATTGTTCGAGTTCGTTAGGCTAAGAGACGTTATCGTTACGGTACAGACTTCTAGTCATATCTAATCTTAATCAGACTCAGGACGGACCGTTAGCCTATATAGGGTTATTAGCTTTCCACGAACGCTAGTAAACAAATGATAGTTATAGGAGAGCAGCCATCGGAATAAATAAGACGCATGTTCTCCTACCAGAGTTCGCCCTCTTCAGTAGTATAATAAATAACAGTAAATGAGTGATAGCAAACGAGTGGACGAGGGCTTTAGGCGTGCTAAAGTAGGAACGAGAAACCGACGAACTTCTCACGTTCTCCAGATTTTCCACCACAGGGGGTACTTTTGCTAGGAACATTCTCCACGATTCCATAGAGAATTACAGTATCTTACACTGACTCATTCAGCGAAACAACTTAATACGAAACAACTAAGCAGGGATTATTTCTAGAGTAACCTAATACAGACTAGGGCGATTTAAGATAGGGTCTAGGAAACAATTCGTGTGTGCACAAAGGGGAATCTGTTTTCGACTCCTACTGTAGAAGGTGCCAGGCGTTGACAACGACTGGCAGACGAACGGCTTGGACTCAAAGTTCCCCCAAACCGGGTCCGTCTGCAGCCTTGCTCCGAAGACGGCTACGCGTGGTCCGTCGCGGAAGGATACAGCCAGAGTCGAAAACAGATTACCCTTTGCACACCTACGAATTGTTTCTCGGACCCTACTTTGAAGCGCCCTAATCCATATTGGGCTTAGTGGTAGATCCCCGGATTCTAAGAATAGAGATCGTTTTTTTACAGAACGAGGTACCGCGTAAAATACAGTATTTGACTGTATGAACCTTTACTTGCGACCTCGCTGCCCCACCTGCGAAGTTGTGGACCTTCCAAATTATTTGCCGTTCTGAGGCATGTGCGCTAGCTGCATTTGGGTGCCCCACAGCTGGCGCCATTCAGCTCGCCGCTCCTCCACCTTCCCTCTTCTCCTCGCGACTTCGCACCTTCTCTCGCGTAGCTATTATGCTGTTTGGAAACGAGATCGTTAGCTACTAGCACGATTATCTACGCGTCGACCTTGGCTGGCCTTCCTAGTTGATTCGATGGCGCAATCGAGACGATGAAGAGATTCCTATCAAGGCAGAAGAGGTACAACGACGCGCTCAATCCGGTGCAAGAAGCGAGCGATGCCCCAACTGGGCCTAATACATAACCTCGCCCTGACACAAACTCCGGACCGTCTGAGAGCCCTCAGCTTCCCAGCCGTCCACTCCCCTCTTTCCCGTACGGGGTGAGAGAACTACATCAGTACCCCGACGCTACGGTCGACATCTGCTTCGTCCACGGTCTGTCTGGGGACCCCGCCAACACCTGGACCGCCGATGGGCAGTCCAAACCCTGGCCAGAGACTCTCCTTCCGCAGAAGCTTAATAAAGCCCGCATACTCGCGTTCGTCTACGACGCACGTAGAGAGTTCATATCTCTCGCACCGCTAGATCGGCTCCTCGAACACTATGCTTTGAATCTTATAGGTGATTTAACCGCAGATAGGTACAGCTGTAATGGATCAACTCGTCCTATCATCTTCATCGCCCACAGCCTAGGCGGCCTTATCTGTAAGGAAGCTATTCTTCTCTCGCGAACTCAGCCGCGACCCCTTCGCGGGATATTCGATTGTATCAAGGGCATTATATTTATGGGCACCCCGTATAAGGGGGCTTGGGTGGCTAATGACTGGGCCGGGATATCCACTTCTGTTGATATTGTCAAGTCCCCAAACAAGTCGCTGATAGAAACCTCGAAGTTTCAAGAGTCAATCTAGGCCAAATTCCAGTCGCTGATTCGGGAACTGCGAGACGTTGGTAGACCCCTTAAGGTCACGTGCTTCTTTGAAGAGTTGCCTATTCGCGGCGTCGGTATTGTTGTCTCCAAACACTCGGCCACTATGGAAGGCTTTCCTGCCCTCAGCATTCATGCCAACCATAGAGACATGGTCAAGTTTGGCTCCACCGAAGATATTAGATTCAAGACGCTGCTTAGCGAGCTGACTAGATGGGAATCACAAATCGGTAAGGAGAGTTTGCGAATAGCGTCCGAGAGAACTCACTTATCTAAATGGTTCTAAAGCTCAAAGCCGCGCCGAAGCTTTACGACAGGATTGCCTAAGATCGCTAGCCTTTCCACAAATACAGGATCCCTCCCACTACAATAACCATGCCATTAAGGGGACTTGCGAGTGGCTGCTTAGACACCAGATGTATAGGAGGTGGGCCGCTTGCGATCGAGGCCTACTCTTGATCAAGGGGAAACCAGGGTCTAGAAAGTCGACATTACTAAAATACGCCCTCGACAATAGCGGAGCCAGAGACAATGCCCTTGTTCTGTCGTTTTTCTTCCATTATTATAGCAGTGAACTCCAAAGGACTCCTCTTGGCCTCTTCCGATCTCTCCTTCATCAGATCCTTCGCCAGGCACCTGACGCACTGCTAGATCTTGTCGACACTTTTGAAGAGAGGCGCAAGGAGATCGGCGAACCGGACGAGAAGTAGCAGTGGCATCCGAAAGAATTAGAGCGCTTCTTCGAGTCGTCTCTTCGGAAGGTCCTAAACGCTCGCTCAGTGTGGTTATTTGTTAACGCGTTAGACGAGTGCGGTGAAGAGAGTGCGGTTAGTCTGGTCAAAAAATTCGATTTCTTACTCAAGAGTCTTCCCCCGCTATCCATTAGCATTAACCAGTTTCGCATCTGCTTCACGTGTCGCCACTACCCGATTCTGGATATAGACGGTATGTTCGTGATATACCTCGAGAATGAAAACGGAAGGGATATTTCAACTTTCGTGAACGGACAGCTTTCGGCATTCCGTGAGCGAATATCGTCCAGACTTCCAGCTTTAATCAGTCTTCGGGCTAAAGGTAATTTTATGTGGGCTCGTCTTGTGGTGGACCAAGTTTTGCAACTTGATCGTAAAGGTTACACCCGGGAGATAATCGAAGCAGAAATCGATTCTACCCCTCCAGATCTTCATGAATCACACACAGAGCTCATCCGAAGTATGGATAAGGCTTCCCCCGGAAAGGCGCGACCCTTTAGCAGCTATATATTCTCACCAGAGACCCGAAGGAGCTGATCCGATAAGCGAAGAGCCGACCGAAGACTATCCGCCGTCGACGGTAGTAATAATAGGTACAGAAATCTCCGCCTTGTCTTATGGCTTTTGGTCATCGGGAGACGCAGGGGAGACAGTCAACGCTTCAACGACGGGGACTTTAGTGGACCACGGAGGCTAGGAGGTGGACCAGAACGCAGCGGATAATGAATCAATCTATACTTCCGATGTTCCCCGATCTCTAGGGTATGTGTAGGAACTAGCTAGTAGCTTCTTTAGGGGCTCCGAACTCCTAGATGCCGAATCCTTAGAGAGGATACGCGAAAGCCTTCCTAATTTGCTTCGAGCGTTCGCCCAGAAAATTGGCGGAGAAAATCATGCCTCTGTCCACTTCGAGGTTATGAAATTCATATATAAGAAACGAGTGTGAGTGGTAACTAAACTATCAATGTTCTGATTCTTTACTTTTTGCGGAAGGTGGGTGCCTTTAGATGCTGAGCTAACTCTTTTTTCAGGGATATCACTACGTCCTTCGCGCAGTACTATCTAGACGACACCGAAACACTACAACAACGAAAACTAAACGATATGTCTCTAGACGAGCGGCTCGGCAGGTGGCACGTAGACAAGGTAATAGACGACCCAAATTCCGTAATAGTGCGGCTAGATGATGTGCCACTCATGGATGACGATCTCCAATCAGACGGTGACGACGATGACGACGAAGCCGGTTTGGATAATTCTCGGTTAGTGATATATCAGAATGTTGTGGCCAACTCCACTGCTTTTCAGTGGCTCCTCTGTCAATTGCATCGAGAGACCAGCCTCATAACATCAGAGGCCAGTTCCATGAAAGCGATTTCGACACAGATCCGCAAGATCCTTTATTCTCGGCGGGAGAATCGTCTCGTTAGCAGCCGAAAAGGGCCTCCTAAATGTTCAGTGGTGTTCCAGTCGGACTGGGATCCCCTGGCCTTTACGCGTGACCAGAAATACAAGGAAGAACCGGAAGAGGCGGTTGAGGGTACTATTGTGATTGTTCAAAGCTTTAATGGAGACGTAGAGGCGATGCCTTGTTCAGAATATGTGGGCCGTACTTGGCCGCTATTCGGTGAACTCTTTATGGGATTAATAAAACATACGGTTCGTAGTAAACCTGGCCTGCGGTGTTTAGGTAAGCTATATAACTATGTAGTATGTTTTCGATCGCTAACTAAGCTATATTTAGTGACTTTGTTCGATAAGACGTAAGTCATAGCTTGGGTGGAGTCTTCTGGATGTTTTTCTTTGGAGGTAGTGGGTGTAGCAGAAACCATTGTTGAAGTTGGAGAAGTGTTCGTATTTATAACGGTGGTACTTCGTTCCGCACAAGGGGACTCTGTCGCCTCCGTTACCCCTACTATCGACAGTGGCGCCAAAACCAGTGATAGAACCTGCAGACTTGCTATTCGTCTCTAATATTCGGATGGCCCCTTGCGATCTACTAGCCAATGCTGGCAAGACCTGTTCAGAAACCCTATGGTCGTTCTCGGCTTTCCTATAAGAAGACGTCGGCCTGACCAAGAACCTGGTCTCGAGATTTCACTTACTACGCTGGCCGCGCTAGTAGGGACCCGACGAATCGCCGTATTCTGCGGGAAGGTTTTTCTTCAAGGTTTCTGCACCATGTTAGTTCCGACGAAGTATGCTGGAGACACAGTGCACTAGCACGTGTTATTTAACGAAAACGGAAGCCGGATCTCTTTAACAGACTCCCGTGTTCGCAAAATTGTCAAGGACTTCGACCTCTCAAAACACCTAACGCTTTCTAGCATCGAAACTGCGCGCCATATTATCGGCTGGTGTGAGCACGTGCAGAACTACGCAGGTAAGTCTTATCCCCTCTACTTATAGCCTTGCAATATTAGTATTATCTCTAGTGGTAACGGTCATAGATGAAGGGTCCAAGGAAGCTAGCTATGCCATCTGCATAATAGGACTGTAGCAGCCCGACTCTCGGTTCGCTTTTGATCGTGTCTCTATATTAGCAGGAAAAATTATTAGCGTAGGCGGCTCGGTGGTAATCGGCAAGAAGGATAAGCCAGCACGAGCAGCAAAAACGACCGACTATCACAAATAAATTGAGTGGGCTGAGGAGCGGATTATTGTGCTCTACGACTGCAAAGATCGTCGTGCCTGGCTTATCGATGGGCTGAGTGCCCTGCTGCACCTCGTCCGCGCCCGTCTAGCCCATCGCAGAAAAGTTGGTCGCGAAGTTCTCTTTAGTGAAGATGACATCAAAGAACCCGACACTCCACATACAGGAAAGACTGCTGCAAACGCCGTTCTTCGGAATAGGGCCAACATAGACCTCAAGATATACGAGAAATAGAATAGGGTTGTGGAAGAGACAAGTAAAAAAGGAGAAGAGCCGTCGGAAACGAGCCAGAAGACACAAAAGACCTAGGAACAACTTCCCGACCTGGTCGAAGAAATTTACACGACTTTGGGCATGCTATTCGACATCCAGACCGACGCATTAACGGTGGATAGCTTTGGAGCTAAAGTCCATAAATGGCCGAGAAGACACCTCGAAGGGTAGGATTTCCAGCATGTGGCGACCGGTGCCGACCCGCTGCTGCCTAAAGCGGCTTTGCTTCGTGATATCGGGTTAGGA
This sequence comes from Penicillium sp. PG106-07D, assembly GCA_037042255.1. Lineage (NCBI taxonomy): Eukaryota > Fungi > Ascomycota > Eurotiomycetes > Eurotiales > Aspergillaceae > Penicillium > Penicillium sp. PG106-07D. The sequence continues at coordinate 8,150 of JAXQJV010000847.1, forward strand.
TGGGTCGATCTCATTAAGGCTATCAATACCATCACCCTCTTCGGCGTGGGTTTTGGGGAAATCCTCCAGCCCGTAGACGCTGCTTAAGTACTCGATCTTAGCGGGGAGGGCGATAGTGACTCGGCGGGGCCAGATCCTACAGCAAACCCTCCGCAGGGCGGGACCCGATGCGCCCGATGGGCAACTTTGCCCAGGGGCGAAGATCTCCTAGCCACGACTACCCCCGTTATTCGGGACATAATAGAGAGTGTTTACAGAGACCCCGACAACAAACAGCGCCTCTGGGAGTTGTTCTCAGGCATATACTAGCATTACCCAGATAAGGTCTTCGAGGACTACCACTATGGAGCTAATTCTGGCGAGACGCAGTGCGATCGTGTACAGGTCCTCCTACCGACGAAGCTCCCCAAACTCTTTGCCCGTGGCTTCCGCAGCCCGCCTGAGACCCTACCGGCCCACGGGGCCGTGATCTTCGGGCATAGCGTGAAGATTCCGCTAATCTAGAAGTAGGAGGCTTGGTCGGTCCCTACGGAAGGACACCTACAACCGCCCCAGCTGACGTCTCAGTCATCCCACCAGAGCGACAGCGGCCTCGGGACGAGTTTTGCGTCATCGTCGGTTCAAGGGGAGTCCATAAGCGAAGGGTTAAGTCTACGGCCAGCCAGCAACGGATCGACTCACGGAGGAGCAGCCTCTAGTCTCGGTCTTGCTCCAGTCACTGGATCGGACGGCACCACCACATCGGGCACGGGCAAGGGTGCTAAGAATATCTTAAAGCGTCTCTTTAAGAAGACTAGGCGCGGCGATAAGTCGGGTAGAAGCTCCAAGGGATCCAACTGATCTTGAGAAATATGTCCCATAGGTAAGGACCTCAATTCCAAACCCAAAACTAATAAACCTATTGAGTACTTTTTAACGGGTCAACGCTACCTTCTTATATCAAGCAAAGCCCACGACATCACGCGAAATCGCACATGAACATTGACCACCTCCAATACGAGATACTATATATGTAGTCGATGTGATACGGGCTCTGGGTCATCTTTATATAACAAGCAATCACAATACTTGGAATACTGGCGTTAGCTTATTAGTAGAGCGAGATGGAAACTGGAAACGAATGAAAGTCGCATGAGGTAAACAAGCTATGGGAATAGAGAAGCATCTTGCCTACCACTGTTAGGTCTCTACAGGATAGGCACAGCCTTCTGTATTATGACTAGCGGGTGTAGTACGAAGGTTGCGACGCATACGGAGGGGAAAGGACAAAACAGGATAAGAGGGGAGAAAGCAGTCGGGCGATCATATAAGATCGCAGAACTGTGTACACTAAGCGATCCTATATACTCCGTAGGCAAGCCACTCACCGTATTCTTTGATAGCTACGTCTCTGAAACCGGGAATGTGTAGTGGCCCTATATCCTTCAAGCGTGCCGACTTAACGTCTACTTTGGGAGCCTTAGTGTCCAATCCAGATGGATGTGACTGCGACGGCAGAACATTAATGTTGATAGGAGGATAAGGTGCCCCGGCCGTAAGGATATTTCCTCCCTTACGTTTTTCTTTCTCTAGTCTCTGCTGCTCCTCCATATATAACTCTTCCCTAACATCATTGGGGACGTCTTTGTGCGTCTCTAATACGCCACCCTTTTCGACGTAGGTAACCAATCGTCTAAGATAGTGTGTGCGGAGTTAATAATGCTTTTTCCCTATTAGGTCCAGCCAGCAGTAAGGACCAAGGTGGCAGGAAGCCGAGGCACATTTCATCAGATTATAGAAATAGCGCTAAGCTGATTGTTGTCCACTGTGACGAACATAGCGAAAGCGAGGCTTAAACGTATGGCTTAGTGAGGGCTTTTGGGATACTTCAGCGGAAGTTGCCGTTTTAGGAAGTTTGCGAGGATACCTAAGGCTAGTGGCCTATAGAAGGCCCAGCTCTTACTTCTGTAGTTTTCTTCTTCTCTTCCCTCTCTAGACGTAGTTTATTCGTTAGATGCACCACTTAAGTCTTATATTTTGACTAGCAGTTATATCTATAGGCATTCTCTTTAGCATCGAGCTAGGAATCCCGATCATCGAGCATTCTCTTTATGACGGAGGATTTACCTCTCTTCTCTCCTCGCCGACCAGCGGTTAGAGAAGAGCGATCCTCCATATAGTTAAAGTAGATATTTAGTCTAAGTTTCTTTCTATAGTAGAACAGATCAGACCACGTGTAGAGCTTTTTTTCGATAGCAGTCCAATTAATATCAAGCTTATCGAATCGCTTAGTGAGATCACGCTAGGAACGATCATTTACAGACACAATAATTGTAGTGTTATTAGCTCTCACCCTTCGGTCGGTAGAGACTTTTCCTCGGAGGACATTCTCTAGTTTTCTTTTTAAGATCTCTTCCCAGAAGGCATTTAGGGCCAGTACCACGTCCTCTTCCGTGTCTTTTACGACAATCTTATTTTTCACTGTAACTCGAAACTCTATTAAGTAGTGGATATAAGTTGGCGGGTCTTTATTGTAATCTCTTCCCTTTTCCCACTCAGAGTACTGAAGCAGTTTGAGAGTATCTGTCCGTAGATGGCTTACTGACTCGGATCTATTCTTAGGTATACTAGACCGGTCGGGGCTACACGTGGATCGAGTATCGTAAGGGTATCCTAGTGTAGGGGTGTACTGCTAGTTCTGTTCCTATACTTCGAGCTCGTCAGGCTAGGAGGCGTTATCGTTGCAGTACAGACTTCTAGTCATATCTAATCTCAATCAAACTCAGGACAGTCCGTTAGCCTATATAGGGTTATTAGCTTTCCACGACGCTAGTGAACAAATAACAGTTATAGGAGAGCAGTCATTAGAATAAACAAGACGCATGTTCTCCTACTAGAGTTAGCCCTCTATAGCAGTATAATAAATAACAGTAAACGAGTGACAGTAAACGAGAAGATAGAGGTTTCGGGCGTGCTGAAGGTGGAATGAGAAAGCAACGAACTTCCCATATCTCCAGATCTTCCACTCCTGGGGGTACTTTTGCTAGGAACATTCTCCACGATTCCATATAGAATTACAGTATCTTACAATGACTCATTCAGTGAAACCACTTAATACGATACAACTAAGCACGGATTATTCCTGGAGTAACCTAATACAGATTAGGGCGCGTCGAGATAGGGTCTAGGAAACAATTCGTGTGTGCAAAAAAGGGAATCTGATTTCGACTCCGACTGTACCATTGACTCACATGGAAATTTCAAAGTGAGAGACCCTTGTCCTTTCATATCACTTCCCAACGGATATGACTTGGACTAGGGAAATGCCTCATCCTCGGATTCCGGGGACCCTAGTCACCGAGTACGAGGAGATATGGAGATATCTTTTCAAAGAAGAGATTGGTATGGACCAGGTCTAGAGGCCTGTTGCATGGATCTTGGAATCAGATGATAACGACGCTGGACACAGGGCCAATATTTTCTTGGCCCGCATAGAGGGGAGGTTCCTGGGCCTTGCAGAAGGTGCAGGCTCATGGTGAAGAACAGTCGAGTGAATCACAAACGCAAAGGAAGATGATCGGCGGCGAAGTGAGTGCCAAGTCGCAAGTGTTTGTCGATGGATGTTGGGGAGTGGAACATGCTCTTGGGCCAGCTTGCGATGATCTCCCTTCCATATCTCGGGACTTTGAAGGCCTTCACTAGCACTCATGGGAGTTTTCTGGAAAGAGGGTCACTGTGGGAGGCCGTGGCTATATCGTCCGAGCTTTTGAGGTCACCGAGAGACTGGCCAAGCCCACCGAAGCAGGCAAGATTTGAAATAAGACTTTCCACACTGTACCCGGACAATTGAAGTCTAGATTTTGCTCCTTATAGCTGCTTCAAGAAAATGACCAGCATTTGACATCCTGTCTCTACGTCTAAAATCTCCAAAATCGCCCGGAAAAGTAAATACGAACCATCATACGAAGACTAGACCAAAGAGCAATTAACGTTAACATTCGATCAAGATTATGCAAGAAAAGAGTACCTCGTATCTACATGGGCAGCATAAAATGGAAAGGCAATGGACCGAATTTCACAAGGTATCACAGAATTAGGTTGACTGAAATAAGGCTGATCCCGCCATTTGGGGATAGAAATAAAGAGAAGATGGACTCGAACGTCCAGCAAGAAGAGTAACGTATCAACATTCGCGAGAGATAAGAGTACATACCAGTCTTAACCGGCGTATGCTACATTCATCCTCTATATAGAGCCTCGTTCCTTAGAACTGCATGGCAGCAGCGCAAAGAGAACCGAAGACGACAGCGACACCGGACAGAGTAGCACGGCCGGCAGCATTGAACGCAGGAGAGGCAGCGGGGGTGCTAGAGCTTCCAGTAGAAGAACCAGAGCCAGAGCCAGAGCCAGAGCCAGAGCCAGAGCCAGCACCGCCAGTGGGAACGGAGGTAGGAATAAGGCGGGTGGAGGTCTTGATACCGACGGAGCTGGAGGGGCAGATGGTGGTGGTGCTGTGAACGGTCACGGTAGCACCGGCAGGGCCCGACGAGGAGGGGCTGCCAGCGGAGGATTGACCGGCAGAGCCACCAGTGGATCCAGAGCTGGGGACAGGAACGCCAGAGACAGAGGAAGAGGACGAGGCACAAGGGGTGGACGAGGTAGAGGAGGAAGAACCGGATCCAGAGCCAGAGGACGAAGTGCCGGTGGCAGTGGAGGAGGACCCCGAGCCAGTGCCGGTGGCAGTCGCGGTGGCAGTCGCGGTGGCAGTCGCGGTGGCAGAGCCAGTTGGGCCACTGGAGGAGACTGTGGAGGACTCAGTGATGGTGTGAGTCTGAGTAGAGCAGTCCTTGCAGTCGGCCTCGCCTAGA
>JAXQJV010000848.1:0-12886 GCA_037042255.1 Penicillium sp. PG106-07D
CAATTGTCAATTGCGGCCTAATACCCTTTGCCTACCCCTTATTGCATCCTATTTGCCGCCATTGAATCTAAACACACGCTCTGCCTTCAATAACATTGTCCCGAGTGCTGCTCCTCGGATTTCGTTTGTCGTTTCAAGGAAGTTTCCGGCTTCAATTGCTAACAATTGCTATAGATATATAAATACCTTCCCTCGATCCCGAGTCTTCCTTTTCTCTCCTCCCTACTCCTTCTCATACTCTTCTTCATCTCCACTTTCCCGGCTTTTCCTCCCTTAGGATCCCACACTGAGTTATTCATAACTCAGACTTGTGATAAGATCCCACTCTATCCATCGACATCCTTGCCATTTCCATCCTTTCCTCATTCACTTTTCCCCTTCCATTTGAACCTCCTCACACCCATCATACCCATTTCCCTAGCCACTCTTCCGCCAGACACATCCATCTAAGACACAATGTCTGGATCCGGTCGTGGTGGTTCGGGCCGCGGTGGTTCGGGTCGCGGAGGCCATACCACTGACTTGCCTTATCGAGGTGGTCGTCCTCGCGGATCTGGTGGTCCTCGCGGTGGCTATCAAGGTGGCGGCGGAGGCGGCGGTCATGTTGATCCTAGGTGAGTAGTATACAAGTCTCTGGTCTGCATTTGATGAAAACAAACTAAGATCATATGCAGCGTCATGTTCCAGGAAAAGGCCGAGGTTAAGCAAACTATTCAACAGTTCGAGAACTCATGCATGAAGGAACTCAAGGACACCAAATCCCGAACGGGTGAACTGGCTTACCGTCCTACTTATGGCACCAAGGGCCGAGAGATAACCCTGCGAGCCAACTATTTCGCAATGGATTTCAAGCCCGACGTCAAGTTCCACTCTTACAGCGCCAAGATTAGTCCCGAGCCAAAGCCCAGGCGGTTTCTGCTTGAGGTCTGGAAGCAGATTTTGGCCATGCCCGCGATTTATCAAGTTAGCCCGGTTGCCACCGACAATGCCACGGAGTTGGTGACTCTTGGTGACATCCTACCCCTGTCTCCCCTCAGGATCAGAGTCGATGACGGCGCGAATGGCCACAAGGACTACACAGTTGACTTGTCATCGAACACTGTCATCGACCATAAGGATATTATCTCTGGTCTTCGTAATGAGAAGCTGCGGACCATCATTACAAATGAGGCTATTTTCGTTCGCGCTCTGAACATCCTCATGGCTGCGTATCCTGCTACGGATAGAGGTGTTGTGACTCTTGGCAAGGGGAGCAACAACAAGTTTTACTGGGTTGACCAACGTCAACAGTCCCAGGATCTCGGAGGTGGCCTGGAGTGCATTCGTGGATATTACGCGAGTGTGCGTCTTGCTGCCGGCCGTGCCCTCCTCAACTTGAGTGTCAATCACAGCGCGTTCTATCGTGCCGGCCCGATGGCAAATCTCACCGTTGCCTTTATGAGCATCCATGGACAAGACCGTCAGCTCTTCAACAGATACGTCAAGACGCTCCAAGTCGAATGTACACACCTCACGGACAAGACTGAGAACGGGCAAGCTCGTCGCATCAAAACCATCTGGGGCCTTGCGGATCCAAGTGATGGAAAGGATGAAGAACATCCACCCAGAGTCAAGCGGCTTGGGTCTTGTGCCGACAACGTCGAATTCTACATGGCGGAGCGAAAGAAATACGTTACCGTCCGACAGTACTTCAAAAATCGTAAGTATACAAACTTCGAGGCTGAGCTCCGAACCTCGAGCAGGCTAACAAGACTCGATAGAGTACAATATGGACCTGCCCCACGGCGAACTGCCAGTGGTCAATGTCGGCAGCAAAAAGAGACCTGTTTACCTTCCCCAGGATGTCTTGGTTGTTCCCCGTGGCCGAGTCTTCCGCGGCGAACTGCACACCATTCAGCGTCAAGCCATCATCAAATTCAGTTGCCGGCAACCCCCTGCGAACTACGACTCAATCATCAATCATGGTCTTAATATCACAGGAGTGCGAAGCGGGAAAACCCGGGATTACGGAATTAGCGTCGCCCCTCAAATGGTTGCTGTGCCTGCTCGAGTCCTGAATGCACCCAACTTGAAGTATGGAGCTGGCAGGGAGACACCCAAGTTTGGTTCCTGGAACTTGAAGGGAAAGAGATTTACCAAAGGCACCGCTGTGAAGTCATGGGCTGGCGTTGTAATCACAAAAGACAACAATCGACCTCCCGATGATGCTACTCTGAGAGCACTCAAGGCATTCGGGGCCAAGATGGGGGAGTTGGGTATGAGAATGGATGGCTTGATTACACAGCTTCTGGTCATTCGGCTTGATCAGGATTACAAGAGGCAGCTTGCTCAGATCAACGAGATGCTCGGTAAGCTGAAATCAAGAGGCGTCGGGCTTGCTGTCATTCTCCTATCTCAGGGCTTGGACCGGATTTTCGATCACCTCAAATGGCGTGCAGATACCATTGACGGCGTTGTGACCCACTGTTGTCTCATTAACAAGTTTATCAAGCCGGACAACGACCAGTACTTCGCCAACAATGCCATGAAGGTCAATCTCCGCTTGGGTGGTATCAACCAGACGCTCGAATTGCCTGCATCCTCTGCACTGATCGCGGCAGGACAGACTATGGTCGTTGGACTAGATGTGACCCACCCCTCTCCCACTGACCCGGACACGTTCCCCAGCATTGCTTCGATCGTCGCCAGTATAAATTCGTCTCTGGGCCAGTGGCCTGGCGAAGTCAAGATTCAGGAGAGCCGCAACGAGAAGGTCCTATACTTGGATGGAATGTTGAGGAAGCGTCTCCACCGTTGGGAGGATGACAATGGAAAAAGATTGCCGCAAAACATTCTGATTTACCGTGATGGTGTCAGCGAGGGCCAGTACAACATGGTTTTGACTGAGGAGTTAGATAGCATCAAAAAGGCCTGCAAGGCGATTTACAAGAACGACCAGCCTAACATCACCATCCTCGTTGGCGGAAAGCGTCACAATACCCGCTTCTTCCCAACTAAACAATCGGATATGGATCGGACTTCGAACTGCCCCAATGGAACCGTTGTCGATCGAGGCATCACTCGCCCCATCTACTGGGACTTCTTCCTTCAGGCACAGTCTCCCCTGCAGGGTTCCGCTCGCTCGGCGCACTATGTCGTTATCCACGATGAGATCTTCACGAACGAAGCCCTTCGCAAGTTTATCGGAAACAACCCCACGGATGCTGTCCAGGAGCTGACCCACAACATCTGCTACATGATGGGTCGTTGCACCCGTTCCATCAGCTACAGCACTCCTGCTTTCCTGGCCGACCGGTTCGCTGATCGAGCTCGCAAGTATGTCCGTGCCTACTACTACGAGAATCAGATGGTCCGAGGCAACTTCCGTCCTCCTCCCCCTCCAGCTGGGGTCACTGAGTTGGCTGCGAACCTGAAGGAGAGCATGGTTTACATTTGAGGCACGCCTTAGAGCTCCCTCCAGATAGAGCCTGCTTTCGAATTTCTCCGCCTTTTTGTTTTGCATGGTCATAGGTTTACCTTGCACACTCTCGACCTATTAAAGCCCAAATTGCAACTTCGATATCAGAATTCAATATCATGCATGACCCCGTCTCCGTTGCTTGACTTGCCCTTGAAAATACCCAAAAATTGCCAAAAAGAGGAGTTCATCGTTTCTTCGGGAAAATATTCTTGGCCTTGAAAAAAAGAAAAACACAAAAACACACGGAACGGGTCGAAAACTTCCAAAAAAATTTCCCCCAAGACGAGATGTTGTCATTCGTATAACTCCTCGCATATTCGTCCATTTTGTTCTTGAGATTGTCGTTTTGATTTTACGGTCATAAAGAATAAATACAAAAAGGCCTTAGTGCCGCCAAAACACTGTGCATTGTACCTTACTATATGCGGATGGTAGATGAGACATCAGAGTGGGGTCTACTACTGCTGAGTCGAGGTCCGAGACTTGAGTCTCTAGATGTGAAACACTGGCAGATGTGTATTAGACATGTAGAGAGTTGAAATAATGTACATAGACCTGATCAAAGATCTCCTAATTGTTACAATCCCGAGAGAGGCGAGTTTGAGAGTTGAATGATGATGGCCAAGACTCATCTACAGGTTCGAAAGACCAGCGAACTCCCAAGTATTTGTCACCAACAGTCCTAACCAACCGTGATTAACGAAAACACCACAAGGATCCCCTCTGGCCGTCTGTTGGGCGATGGAACCCACGCTTCTACAGAGAAGATTCAGAGGACTGCGCATGGCTTGCACCAAGTCTTTGATTAGAGGCGCTCCCTGAATATCCTCGAGAAACGCGAGATTGCCAATTCTCCCTAGTCCATACAGCGACTATGCGGGAGATGCTGTCGATTTTCGTCAGTGGAATATCCACTTTCAGGACCGAGCCTCTTGTCCGTCTTAATGTCGGGTTGAGTGTATGAATGCCATTTTCACCGCTTTGATGAAGGTGTCCATGATTCGGGCTGCCAGGTGTCTCCTGGATTGCCAGAATTGGCCTTCGCCCATGGGTCCTCTTTCGGGATTTGTGGTTTGGCGGTGGTAGGTTGAGGGATTGAGGATGAGGGTGCGGATCCTGGGGTATTCTGAGAGTTTTCGGGGGCCTGTTTCATCGATGGCTGACGGAGTTCTGTCGGTTGAGGAGGTTGTTGAGTTCTTGGTTTGTCAAGGAAGGACGGCTTGCTCGCCCAGCGTTCATCGGCGAGTCGGGCGAGCTGCTTGATCTGCGCCTGGCGGATCAAGTCTTGCTGCTGTTCTTCAAGACTCGGCGGATGTTCTCGGACGTATCGAAGCCATTGGTGCCATTGCGCTGCCGAGCCCAAAAGAGTCAGTGATATTTCTTGGAACAGAAGTCTGGAGATATGACCGTGATCGTGGCAATCAGACCCGGACCTTCTCGGATGCGAGGCAACTCACGTGTGACCTGGACATCTCCATAATGTGTTTTAGGGTCGAACTTCACAATGCGTCGGTACCGGTTGGCATTTGCGACGTCCTTGAACTCCCAGAAAGTGTTTCCGGCGAGATCTTGGCCTAGCAGGGGAATGGTCAGCGAGATCGGCTAGTTTCCACGAGCTATACGCATCCAGCAGGGTGAGCGACAGTAACACTAACCGACGAGGATTGATCGCCGCCAAGGCAGGCGAAGGCTCTTCCACCTAAACCAGAGACTGTTAACCATTATGATGGTTGCGACGCAGAAGGTGGCGAGGAGGCTGAGTCGCGGAGAGAAATGTGGTTCGCGGGTAAAAAGAAGCAGAAGCGTCAGGAACGTCATCGGCGGAGCCGAAATAAACAGCCCCGAACATTCCATTCCACCACCTTCCCCTTAACTCTGTTTTTACCCTGCAGGAACCTAATTTTTTCAGCTCGCTTCTTTGATTCAGAGTTGTAGCTTCTGACGCGCATGAACTGATTGAATCGCGTCACCCTCGACTTCCCTGCTACCCAACTCCCCACTCTTCCTGGCGCGGATCAGGCATACTCGCGCAAAGGGATACAACAACCAGACTGGGACAACCATCTGTCCACTCGTTCACAATCTCGCTATCCGATCACGACTGATGATCTAAGATTCACCATGGCTTCTGTGACTTCACTAGACAAAGACCTGCGCAACCTCCGCCTGTCCCGCTATACCCCGCAGGCAGCCGCGGAGGTGCGCGACTGGATCGAGGAGGTGCTACGAGAGAAACTTCCATCCGGCGACCTGCTGGAAGGATTGAAAGATGGTGTCGCACTTTGCAAGTGAGTCCAAGTTGCGAGCGGCCTAGAATGTAGTGAATATCGCGGAATCGGAACCCTGACTGACACCCCTTTCTTACAAGGCTGGTCAATCTGGCCGTGTCACCAGGCGTCAAGTATAAGCAGTCACCCATGCCATTCGTACAGATGGAAAATATCTCGCATTTCCTCCGCGCATGTCAAATGGCTCCTCTGAGCCTACCTCCCCACGATGTCTTCCTGACAGTCGATCTCTACGAAGCCAAGGACCCGGCGCAAGTCCTCCAGTGCTTAGCAGCATTCAGCCGCAGAGCAAACGCCCTCGCGCCTGGCAAGTTTCCTCGCACTGTCGGCCCCCAGAGCAAGCGGGGAGTCATCAGCCCGAATGCTACTGGCTCATCCGGCACTGGCTCGTACACCCGAAATGGCCGGGCTATGAGTAACGCCAGCGACAGACCCGAGACCCCTACAAGAGGGTCGGGCTCATATAGCTCCTGGAGCAAGAGGGCTGATGAGGGGGCCACTGCGCCGGCTTGGAACATTCATCAATACGGCTACATGGGTGGCGCTAGCCAGGGCAATCAAGGCATTGCGTTTGGTGCTCGGCGACAGATCACCACACCTGGCCCAGCCGTGCCCAGTTTGGCAGAAAAAGAGAAGCGGAGACGGGAGGAGGAAGAGAGAATGCGCCAGGAGATTGCCGAGAGAGAGGAGGCAGAACGAATTCGTCAGCGAGAGCGGGAGGAAGAGGAGGCCCGGGCCAAGGCTGACGAGGAACGCCGATGGGCAGAAGAGACAGCTCGCCTGAGAGAGAAGGAACGCCAGGAAATGGAGAAAGAGAGAGAGCGATGGGAGGAAGAAAAGCACCAGTGGGAGGAAGAGGAGCGGCGTCGCGCTGCTGAAGAAAAGGAAGCTGAAGAGCGTCTCGAACAAGAGCGCCTGCGTCGACAAGGCGCCAGCGATGCTCGCCTCAATGGTCAGTTCCTCAGTCAATACCAGGCCGATCGGTCCCGCAGCGCCAGTGCCAGCAGCCCTGCCGAGACAGCTGAGGAGACGCCAGAAAGTCGCCGTATTAAAGAGCTCGAACGAGAGCTCGCACTGGCCAAAGAGCGGGAGCAACAATATCAGAGCGAGCGGCAAAGCCTACAATCTCAAACGAGTAGTGAGCCAGAGCCTCCCAGCCAGGGCCGTCAACGCCCGGCTCCCGTACCTCCTAAGCCAAGCTACACTCTGTCCTCGCTGGAGCAGGAACGCCGGATGCTTCGTGGAGAGTGGGAGAGAAACCAGCAAATTCCAGCGCCTGAAGAATCAGCAGATGCAGAAGAAGAGCACGCACCCCCTCCACCCCCTCGCCCACTACCAGAGCCTGTCGCATCGCCCAAGCCAGCAATTCCACCTCGCGAGCTTCCTGCGGCGCCACGGCCCTTGCCAGACCCGGTAGCATACTCGGCCAACCGCGGTCGTGACAACCGGGTTGACCGTTTCCTTTCGTCGAACCCGGCGCCGCAAGCTCCCGCCCCATCGACCCATCGGCCGCAAGACTACAGTACTACTTCTGAAGTTGATGCCGAGAACCAGCGCCGCATCGAGTCACAACAGAAGACTCGTGCTGGGGGCTGGGCTTCTAAGTCCCTTCTGGAGCGTGAGATGGAGCGCGAACGTGAGCGCCAGCGCGAGTGGGAAGAGAACCAGAAGCAAACTCAAGCTGCCGCGCGCGATCCTACCATGGGCTCTGGGCCAGGCCAAAGCTGGGATGTGCACCAATATGGCTACATGGGCGGCGATAACCAGAACCGTGGCGGCACAGGCCTGGGGATTGGAGGTGCTAGGCGTCAAATTATTGGACCTCGGCCTCCGCCATAAGCAGCTTCGACGTTTTACCTGTTTCACCAAGGGGACTTCAATCCCTACTCTCTAGGGCTTTTTTCTATCTTCTACTCGTCAACTTGCAGGATTCATCTCTTGTTGTTTTGCGTCGGCGATTCGGTGGATTGGTGTATTTTCTTTCTTGGAGAGTGATGAGCTGATCCGGACTCCTCACTTTTACTCTATGCTTATTTTTTATGGTTCGTGGTCGTGAAAGCAGACAATTCCTCTTGTAGATAGCATGAGGTGTACTTGAATATCAATTATGCCAAACCTGCACATTCCACGGGAGATTTTGCATTTCACATTCGCCAGGGAAATCATCGAGAGGACACCATGGAAAAGGGAGAAAACCCCTGGCAATCTGGCTACAGCACAACAAACTCAATCACTCATCTGAATCACTCATCCCGAGCAAATAGAGCCAAAATCTCCAGCTTCTCATGGGCAGCAGCAATATCCAAAGCCGTCTGCCCACTATTATTCTCCTTCAACGGGCTCAGCCCCAAATCCACGAGCATCGAAAACAAGCTTTCACCCTGATCCGCATCGCATAGCCACTTTTGCCTCCTCGCAATAGCATGCAACAGCGAGTCCCCGTTATGGTTGATCTTGTGAACATCGTGCTCGGAGAACATCTTCTTGATATCCTCCGGGTTTGATGGACGCTCGGGAGCACATTCGTCATAATCACGGCCCGAATACGTCTTGGGGGCGCTCACATAAGAGAATATGGGCGTGTTGCCCTCGTTGTCTCGTGCTTCGCGGTCGCATCCTGCAGCGAGGAAGCGTTCGTAGAGTTGCGTTGCGGCGGTGAAATAGTCCTCGCCCTCGTCCTCTTTGATCTGCCACTCTCTGTCCTTGTTGCTGTAGTCCATGAGCAGCTCGGCGACGCAGTGGAGGGCGGTTCGTCCGTCGGGCAGTTTGCTCAATGGATCGGCACCCACATCCAACAGGTAATTGATTGCTGCGCAAATCCCTTTTTTAAACTTCTGGGGGGCAATTGGGTAATTCTTCAGCGCAAGAGTCAGAGGCATATAGCCTTCATGGTTGCATAAAGATATCGAGGCTGATTGGTTCAGAAGATCATGAATAATGTCGACTGCGCCGCACATTGAAGCATAGTGCAAGGCGGAGGACCCGGCGTGGTCAACAGCGTGAACATCGGCACCAGCTTCAATCATGTCGATTGCCACTGAACGTTCCCTGTTTGGATAGTAGCTCTTGCAGGCTTTGACGAGTGGAGTGCATCCTTCACTGTCGGTGATGCTGAGATCGATTCCCCTTTCCAGAAAGGGTCGAATAGGCCAATTCCGCGAACAGAGTTTGTGCAGCAGAGTCGAAGATCCGTCCTTGATCGAGCGAAGCGGGTCTGCACCATATTGAAGGAGTAAACACATCGCTGTGTGGCCTTGCTTCCGTAGAATCTGCTGCGAAGCATGAAGTAGAGGTAGATTTCTATCTTCAGCGCTGTTCGGATCTGCTCCGGCCTTCAGGAGTAACTCAAGGGCCATGAAATTTTCCGACGTAATTGCGAGGCTGACCAGACTCAAATCCTTGAGGTTCACCTTAGCGCCGTGGCTGAGAAGTAGCTGAATCGTTTCCATACTGCAACTGCCTTCAATGGCGGCGGCTAAGGGTGACGTCCATTCATTCCCAGGAACACCATTGGGATTTGCGCCATGCTTAAGCAGAATATTCAGGGTCTCATTGTTCCACTTGTAGCGGTAGTTCGCGTGGGCGTGTCCTTTATAGGGTGACAAAGAAACAGAAAGAGGGCTGTTTTCACCTTCAAGAGCCACCTTCGGATCGGCGCTGGCTTCCAGCAGAAGAGACAAAGCACGGGGATGCCACCACCGTCTGCCACTTGCAAACTTGCCCAGCAGATTACTCAACACTTTCACGTTATTCTCGGGCAGGTCTTCAGGCAAATATTTGAGCAGAAGCTCGATCATCCCCAGATTGGAAAGAGACCGCTTTGATGCATGCTCCAGAAGAGAGGGAATCCAAGCCCCGGGATCTTCCACATAAGGAAGCACTTTCTTCATCATTGAAGTAAATCCCCAGCGTGCGAGGAGGTACAAGGGAGACTTTTTTGCATCCTCGACCAATCTCGCCGGCTGTTTTTGAACGAATGCCTCGACCAAACGCACGTTGCCCGTTGAGAAAACACGCTCGAGGAATCGCGTATCTTCGGGTACTTCGGTCGAATCCACAATCTCACGCACTCTGAGCTCAGTAATGGCAGAGAGTGACTCGCCAACAGGGTCCAGAGATTGTGATTTGAGATCTTGCGAAGAATGTCTCAATTCATCAATAGCAGGTGAACAACCCAGCATCACGGCCACATCCACCGCTCGATGGTGATTCACATCCATGTGGTCCGGGTTTGCACCTGCAGATAGAAGCAACTGGATGACCTCTTGGACGCATCTAGCGTCGTCTTCGTCTGATACCACAACTTCCATACAGGAAAAAGCATCCTTTCGCACCCCTTTGGTTACCTTCCCAAGTTCTGGTCCAGATGAACCAACAGTAGTCTTGGCAAGTTGAACTCGTTGAGTGTGTGTCCGGAATTCAAACTCCGCCGCAGCATGCAATGGTGTTCGTCCTCGCTCGTCTTCCAACGAAGGATTTGCCCCCGCCTGGAGAAGAAGCCTGACGGCCTCGGAGTTGCCCGATCGCGCGGCCAGATGCAAAGCGGATCTTTTCTCGGCGCATTGCTGGTCAATATCAATTCCTTGCTGGCGATACATGGCCGACAGCAAGCCGACAACATTGCTTTGACCTGCTCCGGCCGCGAAATGAAGGGGACTGCGACCACAACAATCCTTGGCCTGGATCTCGGCGCCATGCTCAATGAGAATCTGAGAGTTGGTATCGGACACAGCAGCCGCGACATGCAATGGAGTGACTCCCTCGTGATCTTTGGCATTCACGTCGAAGGGCTTTGTTAACTGAAGAAGGTATTCCAGCCGAGTCATGGTTATACCCGACCCCGTGTTGTACCCTGGGTCATTCTCGATGGCTGCTGCAACGTGCAAAGCAGTCCTACCTTTGTAGTTGGCTTGAAGATAAGGCACACCCATCTCGATGGCTTTGCTGGCGCGGTCTTGGATGTACTCCCAACCATCATAAGATCCAGACTGTTCATGGCCAATCATATCGTGAAATATAGTGTTTCCTTCTAGGTCGACGGCATCCACACGTGCACCAGCTTTGACAAGGCACCGAGCAACATCGACGGTCTCATCGTCTCGAACCCAGTGCTTGCAAAATGGTGTGAAAGCATAATGTAAAGCTGTCCTGTGTAAGCAAATCTTGTTTGACTCTATGAACAAAATAATTGATGAAACTTACCCGACTTCCCTCGATAATCCACTGCGTGAACATTGGCGCCGAGCCTGAGTAACTCTTCGGCGAATTGTAGAGTACTTTCACTCGAACTAATCAGTGCAATCAAAAGTGCTGTACGTCCAAGTCCGTCCTTGCTCTCTAACGAAACACCACGTTTGACTATTTCCAGCAATGGTTGGTGCTCTTCCTTGGTCATATCCACGCGTCCGAACCGTCGATGGCTATTCACCCAACCACGCCTTCGATACATGAACTCATGGAAGGGCATCCTGCCGAGGTTGTTCCGCATCTCTAGATTTGAAAGAGAGAGCCACCTCTCCAAGTGGACTGGTTTCCCAGGTGGGCTTCTCAAAAAGTAGTGGTGCAAAGCCGTATTTCCATTACAATCTTGCAGGTCAAAATCTGCATTCAATTCATGGAAGACAGCTGGGTCGGTATGATTCTGCACCAGGGCGTTGCACATCAAGGCTGTTAATCCATCTTTCTTTCGCTGGGCATTTATGTCAAGACCTGCATTGACGAGCTTTCTGACCAGTCTATCCCAAGGACTTCTGTGTGGTTTGTGAAGAGCGGTCTCGCCCGCGTCATTCACCACAGTCGCATCAGCACCCCGATCCAGGAGAGTGGTAACAAACTCGTCGGGCATCATGTCCGCCTGGGGCCATGCGAAGAGCGGCGTGCATCCTCTATAGTCCTTTGCGTTGATATCACAACCCGCCTGAAGCAATAATTCCAGCGCACCAATTATATCCTGCTTTTCAACAAATTCCATGTCCTCTCGTTCAAACCCAATCGCCCAACCATGTAGAGGCGTATAGCTTGGGGGAATCACCATGTTGAACCGACGATCCTCCCCCCTTGGAGGCTCTGGCGGGCTATTGCTGTTCAGGGATCGGACATTGATATCAGCGCCATGTTCAAGCAAAACTCGAATTGTTGGAGCACTTCGTAGACGAGCAGCTAGATACAGTGGTGTATTTCCATTCGAGTCGCGATCATTGATGGTCGATAGAACATGCTCGTTTTCCAGCAAAGCTGCAACGGCATCTGCTTTGCCTGCCCTCGCGGCCACATGAAGGTTGCCTGCGCAAAGATCCGCCGGGGAGACGTGCTTCATTATCTCACGAAGTGCCTCAATATTCCCTTGCTGACAAGCGCATCCCAGAGCGGAGATTTGACTGCGCTCAGTGTAATGCACGGTTTTCCCCAGAATTTCGCAGTACTGATCTCCCTCTCCTAAGTATAAGGAGCCCTCTTTCGCCATTGGATTGACGCCCCCGTTGAGAAGCGCTCGTAAAGCTTGAACATTGTTCAGCTTGCAAGCATAATATATCATTGAGTGCCATTCTTTGGCGTATTTGCCTAGATTGATTTGTAGGTCGTGACTCGCGTTGTATTTCAAAAGGAGGCTGACGATCTCGTGGTGATCCTTCATCACGGCATACATGAGGGGTGTGCGAGGATGTTCGTCCTGCCAAATAAATCTCCAGCCGTCTTTAGGGTCGACCTCTTGGCCATCTTTTGAATCCGGGTCTACTCCATGAGAAAGCAGGTATTGGGCCCAATTAACCAAGCCAGTGTAGGCAGCAACGTGGATGGCTGAGAAGCGCCTTGGTAAATTTTCCCCTTGACAGGCGCGCCATATGTCGTTCCACGCTTCAAAGTCATGGTTTCCGTCTCGACAGAATTCACTCAGTTTTTCGAGGAGTTCTGTATCATTTCCTGCCTTGGCTACATGGAATGGCCACTCCAAAGCAGTATATCGAAGAAAGTAAAACTGTAAGAAGAGCGACTGGCGTTTTCGTGGTTCCTGATCGTCGTGGTCACGGGTGAGCTTCCACTGCTGTAAGCAACCACTGGTCAGGCAGTTGATGCACGGGGAGAATCTGTTTGCAAACCCTTTACTGCTTCTTCAGGCCAGTCAGGAACATTTTCAACA
>JAXQJV010000849.1:0-12903 GCA_037042255.1 Penicillium sp. PG106-07D
ACCCACTTTTTTTCCTATACTTAAGCTCACAACCCTAATTCATGTCTAGTAGACATTAAATACTCCTATAGGATAGGATTAACCCTAACCTAGAGTCTGCCAGACCCCCCGGATAGAGAAAAATAAATGGGTTTCACATTGATATTAAGAAGCATAGGAGATACAGTAAATGTCAAGAAAGCTAGGAAAAGTCTAATATTTGGTCTACGTTTTATGTCCTCATTCGGCATATAGACGCGTTGATGGCTGTACCAGCAAGGACGTGAGTTAGTGCTTTCACAATACCTCCCTAATATCTTCAGGATATATTCTAATGTACTTAGGCCGAATTCTCGACTTCCGGCAACCTGCGAATCCACCTAAAGACCCACCCCATAATCTCTCTCCCCCCTGCCGGTCGCGCTGGCCGGTACACCAATGCCGCGAAGATGAACATTGCTAGTATTCCTAGTGTATTATCTATTTCCAAATCATTCGCAGTTTATTAACAATATATTCTAGCTTGGTACCGCGCCAACTTCGGCCCCCGGTCAAGCCCCGCATTCCCTTCACTGGCCGTGGCGATATCTCTATCAAGGAGGTTAAGAAATACCTGGCTACCAAGCACGTTGTTTCGTTCCTTTGTGACGCCTGCGCCGCTAAGGAGGGTGCTAGTGAGCGCCTTATTTTGAATTCCTTTCTAACTCATTGCTAATATATTTAGAGTGCCCCGATACCTATTCACCTGCGCCTACCTCACTCGCCACTATAATGTGGCTGCTGACTTTGACATAGAGGACTATCCTAAGCTTAAGGATATCGCTACCCCTGTTTCTGATACCGAGTGAGCTATCGGTGCTCTTTTACGAGACCTATGACAAGGATATCGGCGTTCTTTATAGTACAGCTTTAATGGTAGTAGTGGTACTGAACCCCTTATGTAGCTGGTTTAATTCTAGTCAATTGATATTTTGGGTGACATGATGCGATGCTTCGTTTTAGAATAGGAAGTAGCCATGGGACAGACAATAAATGGCGCGATATTGAATACATCATGGTGAAATCAGATACCTGACATTTCAGGAACCTGAACAACCAACTTGAAACCTATGAAGACGTCTCAGGAATTTGCTAAGCTATCTGACTGTTTGTCCGTATAATTCACCATTCTATCCGTTCATCAATTCTCACCTGGGCTGTCAGCATATTTTTATCGCCGGCGTTCTTTCCAACCTCTAGGAGATAGACGCATTTCTCTGTAATCCATCTTCCATTCCAGTGAGCCAGGTCCCTCTTCTCGAGACTAAAGGTCACTTTCTGTGTTTCACCCACCGCCAAAATGCGTGTCTTCTCAAACGATCTTAGCTCCCGGACCCCAGCACCATCGAGGATGGTTGAGTACAGCTGAACAACCTCCCGACCGGGTATATTTCCTGTATTGCTCACTTCTGCAGTAAAGTCCCACCCCGAAGTAGTCTCCGATGTTTCAAGGCCGGAGATATCGAAGGTCGAGTATCCAAGACCATAGCCGAACCAGTATCTCGGTTTGACCCCTTGATGAAGATACCAGCGATATCCAACAAATGTCTCTTCAGCATAGACTACTTGTCCATCTATACCAGGCCATGTGTGCTTATTCTTGTGGAAGTGCAAGTCGGTGTATTTGAAAGGCCAGCTGATGGGCAGCCGACCTGAGGGGTTCACCCTACCAATGAGAACATCGCAGAGGGCGTTACCTGCCTCTTGACCACCATACCACGTCTGGACTATGGTATTTGCCTCAGGTTCCCAGCACATCTCCACGGGTGACCCTGACTGGTTGACGATAACAATGTTTTCGGGATGGGCCACTGATCTGAGGAGAGACTGTGCAAGCTTATCTTGTGTCCCAGGGAGGGACATTGTGGTACGATCATGACCTTCGCCCTCCCATTCCTCATTCAACCCAAGGATAAGAATTGTGAAGTCGCTACTATCGGCAAGAACAACGGCGTCGGAAATCGGATTCTCGGGGAGCTGCTCGAGGAAACCAAATCGTACGCTAGGTTGAATGCCATAGACATGCATTGCCTCGGGTTTTTTGGGATCTGATTCCGTGGAGATCTTAGAAGACGACTCGATGCACACTTCGTATGCACGTCCAGCAGTCATATGAAGCTTCCCTTGCTTCTCAGCGCTACCAAAAGAATAGAATGTTTCCGCAGGACCGGACCAGTCATGATTATCGATGAGGAGGTGGTTGTTCACATAGAGTCGGGCATTTCCAACATTTGCTATGCCAAAAGTGTGCATTCCAGTAGTCTTTGGTGTGATGGTGGTTGAAAGACGAAAGGAATATGGATCTCCTTTCTCGTACACCACAGCGGGTGCGGTGTCAGAAAGATCAATGTTGGAAGAGTTGCGGTATTGAGTTTCCAAAATTGGCCCAGAAAAGTCTGTCGATGCAAAAAAGTCGAGGCGGTGCATGCCCTTTTGTTGCATTGTGTGCTCACAGTGCCCTGAGTACGATTGCTCAGTAGTCGCTAAAGGGAGATACCGATAGTTAAAGGCACCCGGGGTATGCTGTACATCAACCTTGATACCTAAGCTGGCTGTGACAGCGCTGAATGCCTCCATAGGATGCGTCTGATAGTGCGGATTCAGACTCGACGAGCCACCGCCACCTGGTGCCCCATGAAGAGAGTTGGGTCCGATAAATGCAACTCTCTTTCCATGGATTTTATCAGGAGTCAGTGGCAAAATGTTCTTCGAATTCTTCAAGAGAACTATGCCCTCGGCGGCTACTGATCGCAGTAACTGTCGATCGAGGTCGGTGTATGAAGATGTCTCTGTTCTTTTGCGTGATTCCATGGCTTCATTTGCAGACAAGCCTAGCAAATTCTTTCCCGCTAACAGTTGCAGCACCCGAGAGCAGGAGGCATCAATTGCCTTTAATATCTCTTCGCTTGGTGCTCTCTGTAGCAGTGCAAGAAGACCAGCTCCCCGATGAGCAGCAGGGCCTGGCATTTCCAGGTCAAGTCCAGCCAGTAGACTCTCTGTTAGGGAATTTGTTCCTCCCCAATCACTCATGATTACACCATCGAACCCCCAATCGTTTCGAAGTGTTTCTGTGAGAAGTTTTCTATTCATGTCCATGTGAAGACCATTCACGCAATTATAAGCGGTCATGACGCAGGTCGGTGGACTTGACGACTTGACCGTCATTTCAAATGGACGCAGATATATCTCTCTCAAAGCTCGCTCTGTGACATTTGCATTAACATTGAACCGTTCATCTTCTTGTTCGTTGGCCACACTAGGATATTCCGCAGGTCAGTGGGTGGTTATAGGACTTCATAGTTAAAGGAAGCACGTCTCACAAATGCTTCACAGTTGCGCCAACTTCTCCCGATTCCTGAACGCCGCGAATATATTCGATTGCCAGTTTACCACTGAGAAAAGGATCTTCACTGAATGATTCAAAGTTTCTTCCACCCAGTGGGTTGCGAGCGCAGCAAATCGTAGGCGCTAGCAGCACTTGGGCAGCTTTTGTCTTTGCCTCTTCGCATAGCAATCTGCCAATTGCTCTCACAGCATTGGTAGACCATGTTGCGGCTTGAGCAACAGGGGCTGGAAGAAAGGCCGATGTTGGACCATCGACAGTAGACTTGCCCCTTGCCCCGGAAGGGCCATCTGTCATCTTCGGACTGGGCTTAGAAATGAAATATCGCAAATACTACGTTGCTGGCGTACCTTGAGTGATCCTATCCCTAGTCTTGCCACTTCTTGGGTCTGCCACCCATCAACACCTGCTAGTAGGCTCACCTTCTCCTCTGGCGAAAGCTGTGATAGCAAAAAATTGATATCGTGGGCTGTCATGGTTGACTTCTCGGGTCTGAATTGAAAATTTCAGGGCAGTGTTCAAAGAGTACCACCGCTGGTACGAGACAGACATCAATGGGCGGGGTAGCCAAAATATATACTAAATTTCTTGAGCTTTTATAATGTCATTACTAAATTTTATGATCGTACTTGCAAAGGGCAAGCCAGGGATCGGGCCCTACCGCCTTGACTTCGTGATATGGCGCCTGCCAAGGAGGAGTACCACATCTGAAAAGCATCGCCTGCACTTATCCCGTATTCCCTCTCTCGTTGCATACAGTAGTTAGGGAGACAGGCAGAAATCAAGCTTGTGATTCCATCGTTATCACTTGTTTCGTTCTTAAAACACACAGTGACTCCTGAGATAAGGTGGAGACCTAACTTGTGGCTTGCTCGCTATAAATTGCTTTATTGGGTCGTTCAGCTTTTTTATTGGCGGCTGTCTGGGCCCGTGCATAGGAGTATTTCTTTTAAGTAAGCCAATGAATCTAGTTGGTTGGTTTTCTGAGTGGGTGCTGGTTATCTTCCTTATAAATCGGGGACTTTGTCTACGCCTAGTCGCCACTACATCCTTCCGATAGTAAGTATTAACTTCCTATAGCCGAGGATTAGCCGACCCGAGCCCCCCGCTTTGTCGGATCTGGCTTTACATTAGAAGACCTCCCGAGGACTATTGATTTCCACATAGAAGTCTTAAGTTACATTTCATGATCATAATCCTGTGTACAAAGAGATTGTTTGCTTCCTCAGGCTACCTTTCACGGCTGCGGTTAACTATTAGTGTTGGTTGAGATTCGCTTGATTAAGGTGCGACTAAAGTTCGTAATGACGTCCTTCATAAGGCGTTCTGGAAGCTTTTACCGTACATATTTGAGTTAATTATGGGTAAGTTCAGCCTCGATAAAGCCATGCCCCTTTCTGGCTAGTCTACAGGCTGGATACAGGAGCTTACGGTTCCATCGCTATCACTTGCCTCGTTCGTAGAATACACAGTAACTCCTAAGATAAGGTGGAGACCTAACTTGTGGCTTGCTCGCTATAAATTGCTTTATTGGGTCGTTCGGCTTTTTATTTGGCGCTGGCTGGGTCGGTACATAGTGGTGGACTTTCTATAGTGCTACAACCTTCACATCTACGGAGACTCGCTGGTGATTGCCAGATGCGTTGCCAGAATATTTACCGCTTGGGTGATAAGGAGTCCTGTAACTCCTGTATCCCATAGAGACTATCAGCTTCCAGAACTTCCAGACCTGAACTCCTGTCTTTCTAAACATAAGTATTGGATAAATAGGTCTAAGAGTCCACGATAATTCATTTCGCCTAATGCTGAACTGAGAATTACATTGCTTCTAATATCGAATTTATTACTCCATTGCTTTCTCTCCCCGTCCACCGTACCATGGCCACTCCCCCGGTTATTATGGTTCGCGACAGTAAGAAAGCGAGGTTTATCCTCTTCACTTGTGCCTTCATAGCAATCATGAACTCTACAACCCTGGGCTATGATTCTTCGATGATGGTGACTACAATTGCTGCCTGTATAGATACCCACATGACGGAGCTGACGCGCTTTGCAATCAGAATGGACTTCAAATGTTGCCTGCGTACTCCAGCTACTTCCGCCTGACTACAGCGACTACTTCTTTGAACGTCGCCATCGTCTTCGTTGGAGCTGTCATTGCAACTCCGATCGCCGGCCCTCTAACCAATAGATGGGGTCGCAAATGGGGCCTTGTGGCAACTTCAGCGATCGCTGTCGTTGGAGGCGTGATTCAAGCTCTTTCCGTCCATGAAGCCATGTTCTGCATCGGCAGGCTTATTATAGGTATCTCAATCAGTATAGGAGCTGTGGCTACACCGGCGTGAGTACCTATTGCATGCGAAGATAATTGCGATGGCTGACGATGCCCCCAGATACCTTGCAGAAGTAGCTCATCCACGCAACCGTGAGATGCTCGTCGGGCTCTGGGGGTCTGCCTATTATGTCGGGAGCATTCTCGCTGCGTCAGTCACGTTTGGCAGTCAATACCTCAACTCCACCTGGGCATGGAGATTGCCATCCCTGGTGGGTACTATGACCATTATTTGAGCCTCGATTTTGGTTCAAACCTGCTGACATCAACAAGCTCCAAGTCCTACCTTCAGTCCTGTGCGTTATGCCATTGGCATTTATGCCTGAATCTCCTCGATGGTTGATCTACCAAGACCGTCATGAAGAAGCTAAGATGATGATGATCAAATATCATGGAGCAGGTGATCCCAACTCCCCTATCGTCACCATAGAATACGAAAAGATTTGCCGAACACTCTTGCATGAAAAAGAGACACAAAAGATCGGGTTCAAAGCCCTCGTATCAACAAGACCCAATCGCTGGAGATTCGGTCTTGTCGCGGCCACGGCTAGTAAGTAACTCAGACACTAGTATCTATTACTGATCTAACCTATCTTCTATTAAAGTCTTCTGCCAGCTTAGTGGGAACAACATCATTACTTATTATCTAGGCAACACTCTGACCACGGTTGGCATGACAGAAGTACAGACGCAGCTCGGTATCAATATTGGTATTAGTAGCTTTAGTCTAGTCGTCTCCGTGCTTGGAAGTTTCTATACTACAAAAATTGGCCGTCGCCCTTCCTTCTGTAAGTCAGCCTTGCTATTTCGCGGTTCAATATTATAGAATACCACTAACGGGTTTTAGTGGTCTCCACCGCTCTAATGGGCATTACCCTTGTTGTCTACGCCATTCTCACAAAAATATATATTGGTAGAGACAATTCAGGAGCATCTAACAGTTTAGTGTTCCTGATCTTCCTCTATTTCGGAATATACTCATTTGTGTGGACGCCTCTTTCCGCGCTCTATCCAGTGGAGGTGCTCCACTACTCGACTCGTGCGCACGGATTGGCAGCCTTTACCTGCATCGTCTACCTTACGGCCTTTTTCAACACATACATAATACCCTTCGCGATGAGAATCACCTGGGGGTTCTACCTGATCACTGCTTTGTGGTGCTTCATTGAATGTGTGGTAATTTATTTCTATTTTCCAGAGACAAAGGGTATGTCTATGGAGGAAATTGATGTTGTATTTGACAGGGTCGTGGTTACTGATGGGGTAGAAATGGTCACAAAAGCGGATGTGGACAACTGGGTTTATGAAGGAAAAGACGTGACTGTGCCTGTATGAAAGTAATGAGTGGTACATTACCGCCCCTTCATTCGTTTGATTATCATCGCTATACCTTGCCCTCAGTCATAACATTGTCATATAACCAACTTCGCGACTAAACGAAAAATGCCGGTGGCGGTCGGTACTGTGGCGGTAAGTAGTTCGAGGCCTATCGACGGCAGATAATTTACCACCACAATGAGGACCTGTTCAGTGGAAACAGAAAATGTATGGAAAGATAACGATGTTCAAATTCAAGGTGGTATTGCTTGACAAGTTTTCCTGGAGTCGAAGCCAGCATTCCTGAGAAATAATTGTTTCTTCATTATACACGTAAAGTCATGCTCGGTTGGCCTCAAGGACACGCAACGGGTCGTAGAATACCCTTCGGAGCGATGACACGCAATAGCTTAGTCCTGCAAGCTGGAGCGTCTTCGATGGTCTATAGAGTATATGCTTGACCCAGTCTTCACCGGAATTGTCTGAGAGCAACTAGGTGGATTTATATTAATGCACCTGATTGAAAATATCATTTCAGATAAACCTCATGCCTCAAACAGCACCAGGAACAATGTGGCCCCAAGAAAATCCTCCCGCTGTATCAAGCTCTTTCCTCTCAGATAAAATTGCAAAATAACCATGGACGTATTGCCAGAGCTTATGGCATCCACGCAAGGGCGTTTCTCTACTATAATGTGCGTCCTACGCTATGTCGGTTAGCATTCAAAGCACCAACCGTTATCACTAAATGATATAGGACTAGAGGCATTGAAATTAGAGGAAGCAGGTCCGGAACTATTGAGGCGAAGCTTATCGTGAACATCTTCCGCTGAATGAAGGAGACAAAATGATCAAGAAAGCGAGTATCGTTATCCCTCCCGATAACGTTTAGTTAGTTAGCTGATGCTAACTAAGGTGATATCTATGGCCCACCGGACGTAAGTTTTTGCCATTCGTAGATTGTTTTTTATAGAATGTGTCGGCGAGCTAGATATAAGAACGCAAGGTAACTTTTTTCTCGGAAAAACCCTTACTCTGATAACCCCAACACCTGGCCACTTCAGGAGCGATCAACAGCATATTGTCGTGTGTAACAGAATAAGTTACTCGCAGTGGCGCAAAAAAGTGTGGTTATCGTTGGGTACGTGTTGATGGCTTGCTTTTTCCGAGTTTGTGCTGACTGTGAGTTAGTGCTGGAGTTGCTGGGTTGACAACGGCCCTCCTCCTTTCCAAGGGCCCCAAATACAAGATTGTTGTAACTGCAAAGCATATGCCCGGTGACTACGACATTGAATATGCTTCCCCATGGGCTGGAGCAAACTATATGCCGTAAGCTGATACCTTTCAAGGCTTTGGTGAAACAGTGGTTGATAAATTGCGGCTCTAGTGTTTCTTACACTGGTACCGACTCAGCAGAGTGGGATAAGAACACCTGGGGTCCGCTGGAGGAGCTGGCCCGCAATCACCCAGATGCCGGTATCCATTTCCAAGAGTGTCAGGTTCTCAACCGGGCCAAAGACCGCCAGTCTGCCACGGCGGCCTGGTTTGCTGAACTGCTCTCGCCCAACCCGTGGTTCAAAGACGTCGTGCCCAAGGTGAGTGTACCCATATAAGGTGTTTATTCAAGTATACTTATCATTTATGTCTCAGTTCCACCCGCTTCCCAAGAGTGAGCTTGGCCCTGAAATTGATCACGGAGTTTCCTTCATGTCTGTCTGCATAAATACGGCCATCTACCTCCCTTGGCTCGTTTCGCAATGTTTAAAGCGCGGAGTCATTTTTAAGCGCGCCTTTTTTAATCATATTCTAGACGCCACAATCCTGGTGTCCATCCATTAGACAAGGTTCATGTTGTCGTCAACTGTACTGGACTCATGGCTAGCAAAATCGGTGGTGTCGAAGACAAGGCTGTCGTGCCTGCTCGAGGACAGATTGTTGTCGTCCGCAACGATGCTGGAAGGATGCTGAGTATCTCGGGAACCGACGATGGAGACGATGAAACGTGTTACGTTATGACAAGAGCGGCTGGTGGCGGCACAATTCTGGGCGGATGCTACCAGAAGGGTAACTGGGAGGGTAATGTTGACCCCACCCTTGCAATCCGGATTATGAAGAGGGCGGTCAAGCTCTGTCCTGAGTTGACAGACGGAAAAGGGATTGAGCATCTGGATATTGTTCGTCAAGGTGTTGGTTTGCGGCCAGTGCGAGAAGGTGGAACCAGAATCGAAAAGGAACGCATCGGAGGCGTGACAGTGGTGCACAACCATGGTGCAGGCGGAGCCGGATATCAGAATTCGTATGGGTGCTCACTGGCAACGGTGAAGCTGATTGAGGAGGCTGTGGCTTCACAATCGAGGCTGTAGTTGTAACCCTGCATATCTTTTACTAAGCAATTCCTTTGTGCTTATTCTTCGTGTATAATATTGGCCCGAGAATTTTGACTATATAACCGGATCGCAGAATTAAGTCAATTGATTTTCTCTATGAATTTTTCGAAGAAAAATAACTTTTTGCAGATGTATAAAGGACTTATTAATCCAAGCCTAACCATATACAAAAACTCGACAAACTTGTCTATAACTTCAAACGCCCACGACATCTAAGATTTCGAAAACAACCTAGACGAATTAAATAACGCTGTACCTTTTCAGATATTTGATTTAAAAGGTCATTTTACCTTACATTTTTTTTCCAAAGCAGAAAATCAATGGCCAGAGTGACGGGGTGATCTCGGCACGTCAAAAGCACGTGCAGCAGCAATCTGGGATGTTTCTGGCATTCTCAAAGTGGATCATTCCTCTAGGCTCAATGTATCCCATAATCGTATTTTCTAAAGATATGCATCGGGTTTTCACTTTCTCCACCATTGCTCGCCGACACCTTCCGAATTCCAATGATTCTTAATCCTCCTATACCTCGCTGTTACCTTCCAGTGTCATGTCTCCGGGAAATACGCCTCTATCTGTCTTCATCTACTTCGATTTACCTCTGTTCTCTGCATCGGGATTTTCGCCCTGTCTAGCTAGCTAACTGGATCCATCCCTTTCCAACCCTGCATTATCGATTATCGTGCATTATCGCACACTGTATGCAACTGATCAGCTATAGCCTATCCTCAACATCGCTCAACGTATTATTTGCGACGTATGATCAGTTGAAGACTAATCAAAAATTATCGCGCTCGCTGTCACTTGCTTCCGCATGTACTGGTTTGATATTTATAAAGTTCACGGGTCCTTCACAAAAGCAATTTGAGCATAACACACCCTTCAACACACTATCTATCGACGCTCTGTGTCAAATGAGTCATGTCGACTGAAAAGCCTAAGCTGCGAGAGCTGCCCAAGGGCAGTTCTCCTGAGGAGATTCTCAAAATCATGCGTGAAGACGGCGGTGTTATTATCAAAAACTTTCTCGCCTCCGACCAAATCTCACGCTTTAACGCAGAGATTGCCCCTGCCATGGAGAATCTGAATGCAGGCTCCACGCACTCCGACAAGTTTATTTCGAGCTTCCACGGCAGCAACACAAAGCGCCTAACAAATCTTCCAACACTCAGTCCAGCCTTCCGCAATGAGATTCTGGACGGTGACGAAGTTTATGCTATTTGCGAAAGTGGGTATAGCGAGGAATGCAAGAGTTACTGGATGAACACCGCGCAAGTGATTGAGATCGGCCCAGGAAATGTCGCGCAGCCTCTTCATCGCGACCTTGAGAATAACTACCCCTTCATTACCATGGGTGAGGCAGGCCCAGAGATCTCTTTGAACTTTCTCATCCCCTTCACTGATTTTACCGACGAGAATGGAGCCACGAGAGTCATTCCCGATAGTAATCATTGGCCGGATTATAATGACCGCGGAACCCCCGAAATGACTATCCCAGTTGAAATGAAAGCTAGGGATGTGGTTTTGGTGTCAGGAAAACTTGTACACGGAGGAGTTGCCAATAGAACAACAGATTCCTATCGCCGGGCAGTCGCCTTCACGTTCCAACCGGGCTATTTGACACCCGAAGAGGCTTATCCCCACCTTCTCAAGCTGGATCTAGTCAAGTCTATGAGCCCACGAGCACAGAAGATGGTCGGATTCCGCAGCCAGTACCCGAATGGAAGCCTAGGTCTGTGGCAGGTTGATTATAAGGAGATTGGCGATTACTTGGGGCTTTGAGCTATCGCCGTAATTTTCGATATTATATGTATCAACGCCCACGAAATTTCGCGAAATCCCACGTGACCCCTAGGATATCTCACATATCTAACCGCACCCACCTATTTAACCCCTATCCAGCGCGAGATATCTGACCGTAGATCGGGCCTGCGAAATCTTAGCAGTAATCCTGAAGCCAGGGATAGCTTCGTACGTGCCCTTACGGGCCTATGATAGTACCTTACATTCCCGCCGCCCTTAATAATAATAATGATGATGATGATGATAATAGTAGGGCCTTACTTTAATTAAATCAATAGGGATAGGTAGGGAGAGGCGGTGGAAAGGGTGGTAGAGAGGGAGCTAGTTACTATATAAATTCTGCGTCGCGTTCCTATCTTCGTTATTACTCCTACCTATATATATCTTATTATTAAGAGAGAGAGAATACTAATTCGAACCTAATACAAAATAGCTCTAGTATCACCTTTAACTATCTGCTCCTCTCCTCTATTATTATAGAACTAGGAGCTCGGGTAGATTAAGCTCTAGGACTGGCTGAACCTCTATAGTATTAAGGCCCTACACTATATACGAAGCTAGCGGCCTAAGAATATATTAAGGGCTTATATTAATAAGTATAAGGAATAGTAGGTAAAGGAATACCCCTTTATCTTTAGCTCGTACGAGGAGCTAACGGATACTACAGAGCTTCTATAAGAAGTAGGGCTTCCTAGACGGCGAATTAGTTATAGAGAAGAAGCTTATCTACTTTCTCGATACTAAGGTCCTAAACCGGCCTCTCCGGTCCTATTAATATAAAAGAGATTATACTTAGCTAGACGGATTAAAGGTTAAATAAACCCTAGCGACTAATTCTATCACGTAATATATTAATACTATTATAGACCTCTAGAAGTTCTAAAAAAGTATTAGGATAAATAGCTTCCCTAACCCCTATAGATATACTATTTCGGCCTTAATAACTAGCTAACTATATAAGGAAAGCGAGAGAAAGCGCGAGTAGTATCTTAACCGAGCTATAGGCACCCTATAGGATAGATATTCTAAGGATAAGATTAAGGACTTTATACGATACTATTAGTAAGGATAGAGGTTAAAAGGCCTTAAGTACTAAAAGCCTTAGGCCTAGGAGTCCTGTCAGCCGGTGAGGTCTCTGGTCAGATGACCTCGTTAGTGGCCTGAGCCGTCAGGCCATTAACTGCCCCGTCAGTAGCTGAGGCCTACGGTCTAAATCGCTACCTTATTCCCCAGGCACCCGCTTTATCCTGCAGAAAAGATCTACCTTATTTATTCTGCAGAAGAACCCAGTCTTTACATATTAATCTTCAACAGATTCGTCCTTACCCCTCCTTGAAGCAACAATACCGGATACAACATCCAACTTCCCCGCAGTATCCACCTGATGTATTAGCTTATTACGGACCCCTCTGGTCCGAACCTTCTTTATGTTGACTTGAATCCTGTGTCAATCTTTACCCTGTCATGTTGGCTATAAATATGGCCATCCTTTGTATGTTATTAAGTTAGTTAGTTGAATCTTAGTCGAATCTTACTACGTAGTTAAACCCACCTTAGTCAATCTGTAAGATCTCTACTTATTTAAGTCTCCCTTATCTTAGTCTTTACTACTCTGTTGGCTGCCAGACCACCTAGAGCTATTTATCTTATCTTTACCTTTAGTGGAATCTTCACACCTTAGTATTCTTTATGCTGACTGCCCT
>JAXQJV010000850.1:0-12784 GCA_037042255.1 Penicillium sp. PG106-07D
ATGACTTTGTGGACTTGGTCCCAAGATCCTTCTAGATAGATTGACAATGGAGATGGTTAGTTCAAAGTGGCGCTCTAGTGTCGTCGTCAAGAACCAAGGGAGCCATGACTCATATTGGGTTACGCGAGTAGACTGCGTACTCTGGACCAGCACATAAATAAGGTGTTTACGTACCTAGAGTCGTTCCGGCAGAGTGCATGACAAATTTCAGGCCAGATTGCTCGATAAGTCGCTGGACGTCGGCGATCTGGGCTGAGACGGAGGCTGAGGCGGTTCCGATCTGGAGGGGTATGAGCCGGTGGTTATCTAGATCTAGCGAGGGAATCAACTACTTACGGGGATCAGACAGAAGTCTGCGAGACAGTGGTCGGGAGTGGGGAGGGTTGTGGTGTCCATCGTGGATGTTGTTGACTTGTTGGTGTGGATGCGAAGGATGGAAAGAAGGTTGGCGGGGGAATTTGCGGGCGCTGTTTGGTTAGCCTGACAGGAGTGGTATAAAGATATAGTTAATATGACTAGTGCAATTGTATAGAAAGTAGTTGTATGGGCAATGTTAGTAGTGGAATATTAGTATCCACTACTCTATGAGCCTACAAGCTTGATTTACCAGACATCTTCAAGAGTTACCACATCCATAGATCGTTGACCCAACCGTTTGCTCAGATCGTCCTCCGCTTCTTATCGACCCCGCGATGTCGTGCTGACCGCCGCTCGCTTTGGGCCTTGACCATGTTGACTAACTTCACTTCCTGGCAGCTTCCGCTTTAATGTCCACAGATTCGCTCTGCCCTCTACGTCAATTTTAGTCCTTCAGTACCCTCATCCTCCTTATTCAAAGAATTGGAAACATTGACCTGAGCTACCTCTGATCGCAAATCGCTTGTCCGATCGACTCTTAGGGCCTGCGCCACTGATGCCGAGCTGAAACTGGCCCCCCACCACGCGAACTAACACCTGCACGACATCCGCGCCCCTCCTAGTTTGCTGGCTCCCCTCGTAAGGCTGGTTGGTCTGTTTCCACTGTCCGGAACGTCGGGCTCTTTTCTTTTTTTTCTCTTCTTGTCTACCCGCGACTACGCCGCCACCCGGCGGTGCGCAGTGGACTGGTCTCGTGTCGAGACAAATCGTCAACTGGGCCTGCACATTCAACTGGATCTTGCGATCCTCACTGCCCCTGTTCCTCGCAGGAGGCTCGGCTCGTTCGCGTCCGGTGGGACTTGACAGGTTCACCGCTAGAAATTGGTCTAGAAACCCCGGGCTTTGAGCCCATGCACAAACGAGCGACCCAGTAGCTTGTCTCGCGTGACCAATCGAGTATTCGCTCTCAGGCCAGGGCTGCCTCCACCGCTCTTCCAAGCCCACCAACGACCTGCAACTACTTACAAGGAGGCTCAGGCAATCTTATAACTTGCCCTTCTTTTCACAATTTCTGTTATCCTCGAGCGAGACATGCTCTTCGCGGCAATTTTTGGTTCCTTTCTCACTTCATTCGCCGCGAATGACCAAACCTAGTCTGTTAGAGCTTCCCCCGGGGATTCAGCTCGTATATCTAGCCGAGGGAGGTGCGAATGTGGTCTATCGCTTCGTTTCAGTGGTGAAATCTCCCCTCGCAGCCAGAAGAGACCCCGAGAAGCAATTATCTCCAGATGCTTTTGAGCCCACCGAGCGGTTCGGTGGAAAATTACTTCGCCTGCGCAAAGACACAGCAGCTAATGTGTCGTACAAAGAGATTGTCCAAAACTTCAATACTACTGTTCGCCCTCTCTTCAGGGACGACGAGCTGGTCGACCAAATGCTCATTAGATTACCAGAGGGCCTGATCCACCGCTGTAATGAGCAACTACGTCTGGCCGAACTAACAGGAGAGCGGCACAAGAAACGGCATGGCGGGTACCTCAGTCTCACAGAGCCGTTTGGGCTCCTGGTCACCGACATGACGACCTTTGACGAGCCAGGCGCAACGCTAGCAGAACTCAAACCTAAATGGCTCACGCAATCGCCTTCGGCACCGGCGACGTCTCACCGATGTCGAACGTGTGCGCTGAGGGAAATGAAAACCGGCGGTGATCGAAGTCTAGGACAGAAACAGCAGCGATCATTCTGCCCTCTGGATCTTGTGTCTGAGAGCTTTGAGAATGTCCTCCGAGCTACCGAGTTCATTAAAGGGTGCAGCGACCGAGGACGTCTAGCTAGCATTTTATTCCGAAATCCCACGCTTCAGAAATTACTATCTCATCAGAAAGCGTATCACCAAGTTGGTCTGCATGGACCTCCAGCACAATCTAGGGACACCTCCCTCGACATGACTCTGCGAGACTGCACAATGTATATCAAGGTGCGTATCTTGCCCAA
Organism: Penicillium sp. PG106-07D; assembly: GCA_037042255.1. NCBI lineage: Eukaryota > Fungi > Ascomycota > Eurotiomycetes > Eurotiales > Aspergillaceae > Penicillium > Penicillium sp. PG106-07D. Next base: position 2,353 of record JAXQJV010000850.1, read on the forward strand.
GACACCCCAACACTTTCTATAGACAAGACAACTAGCTAATATCAGGTGATAGATCCCGCGGGACGAGAATGCCCCCGTCGATATTCGCCTTGGAGACCTTGACCTCAAGACGGGTGCTGGCGGCAAAGCCCAGTACTGGCGAGACCTCGAGACTCAACTCATCGAAGGAGGCTGGTATGAAGGACTAAACGGCACTCAGAATTCCAGTCAATGTGCTCTGCAGCAGTCTCTCTCCCATCAGCATTCAATAACGTGAGGACTTGGGCTCTCCACCATTGAACGCGCTTGTCTTGCCCCCATTTCCGTACGTCTATCTTCCTTGGATGAGCTCATGGGTCTGGGAAGACTTATAATAGCTTTGCATTGGCGGTCTTTTGCTTTTGTATATTTCGGCCATCGATTTCTCTTCTTTGATATCAGTGTTCTGGGCTTTTTTGGTTCATGATGTTCTTAATTCTTGGGATCGGGGCGGCTATCTGATATTCCCAGTAACGACAAGTACATTTCACAGCTTCCGCTTTTTCTCTCTCTTCATCCACTTGCTATTTAGCAGGGGAAATGTTCAGCTGGCATTGTTACACTGGCATTATGGCCAGCGTCTAGTACAATTTCCAAAACGCTGACATGGGCGTATGAAGCCACAAATCTAGAATCCAAATAGATTCTCATCCTCCTTGTAACCCATCTCCTGCAACGCTGGAAGCACAGCCTTCTGAATCATAGTCGGAGGACCACAAAGTAATGCCACGGTCCCCTTGCCGGATCCAAAGGCATATTTCTCCAGTATCTCCTTCGACACATGGCCCTTCTCTCCCTTCCAGTCATCTCCAGGATGAGAAAGAACATACGTCATTTGGAACTGGTCTGGGTGCTTCTTGGCCAATTCATCCAGCTCTCCTCTCAACAGAATATCGCCCTCCGTCTTATTCGCATCGACAACCCTGAGAACGGTCTTATCTTCCTCCTCACCCTGACCCTTCGCGCGCAAGATCCGCGAGATAAGCTGGTATCCAGGCGTGATACCAGACCCGCCTAACACAAGGCTGACCTTGTCGAAGTGATATTCCTTCTTATCGATCATGAACTTGCCTTGGCCCATGTAGTTTATCTCGCCGGTGGGCCCTTTCACTTCGATTTCCTCACCAGGATGGAGACAGTCGAGGATATTGCTCATCGTCCCGCCGGGTTGGAATTTATCGGGGCGGTAGGTCTTGACCACGAGTTCGAATGTTCCGTCTTCTTCTTTTTCGAAGATCGGTCGAGTTGGTGTATACGGTCTAACGACAAGTCGGTCGTTGAAATGGAAGCCCAGTTGGAGATGCTGGCCGGTTCCAAGGCCGATTTTCTTTGAACCCGGGGGAAGAGAGAAGGTGTATTGATTAGTGTCTTCGGAAAGCGCTTTCTTTCCTTTGAAGCGAACGGCGTTCCACCTGTGGCGATCGATGATCGTCTCCGAGTCTTTTGCTGATGTATCGGCTTTCTCCTGGGCTGCGGCTTCGGCTTGGCCCTTGATGAATCCCATTGCCTTTTTGGTGACTACGCCTAGGACGCATTCTATATCCGGCTGATCAGTCTCTGGACCTAAAGGAATCCCTCTGAACAAGTATCGTACCACTCAATTTCTGCTCCGCATAGTCGTCATGGATGCTCTCAAATTCGTCGGTAGTATCGGCATGCACCTTGCCCGCATGTGCCATAATCGGTGCCCTGCCACCAGGGTGCCAGTCAAGTACACTTGTGGCGTCATAGACTTTGCCATTGATAACAATCCAACAATCATCCTCTTTGTTGTGCTTCTCAATCTCTTCGCGGGTAAATTGCTTCTGTGGTGATGCCACCTCATGCTTAATTTTCTCGACCTGGTTCTCCGTCGAGGGCTGCATCCAGCCTCCCTTTCCTGTGCCAGGCTCGCACGGGTGCCGGAAGTAAAGGCTGATGGCGCCGTGCTCTTCATCGTGTGAAATTTCCGGGCGTACGGTGTACCAGCAGTTGTTCATCATGCTATCCAGTATATAGTGTAAGCCAAGTGCCTGAGATGGCGTGGTGAATTTGGCTTACCCCATTATGTTCCAAGCAGGTTTCTCGGGCTGTGTATTCTTGAAAACGTTGAAACAGCGAACCACGATGCTCTCGGCTCGAACAAGGTGTGATAATCCAACATCCACGTGCCAGTGAAGCCATGTCCAGAACTTTCGTCCATGCCGAACGGGATATTGAGGAAACTACTCGTACAGGGTTAGTCGCTCGACACAAGACCAGCAGTGACAAATACATAGACTCACCGTGCGGACACAGTACAGCCAGGTCTCTCCACCGTCCAGACTGACTTCCACCCTCTGGACCTCATGACCACCACCATCGTATGCTATGCCAGAGATCCGATAGTTCTGTTTGCTATCAGCATCTGAAAGGCGGATTGTCTCGCCATGCTCAGGCTTGACAATAATCGAGTTCAAATTCTGCTCATTGCACGCCGTACTCGGATGACGGAACATGGTCTCGGCAAACTCCGAGTCCATATCGCGAACGAAACTAGGAAGTACACGGTTGTCCCAAATGTGATAATGGCTGTCATTCTCCTTCTCAGAGACCCAAATCCTTTGAAGCCACTTGACACAGCGACCACCAACGAAGCCGGGAATCAACACCCGCACCGGGTAACCGTGATCTGGCGGAAGTGGCACATCGTTCATTTCATAGGCCAGGATCACGTCGTTTTCGGGGTCCATAGCATATGCCAGTGGAATCGATGTAGCGTATTTGCCCTCGCTTAGGTTATCTGCGCCTTCGAAATGTACCCAACGGCGTACTCCACGATTCAGAGTGCATTCGTCTTCAAAGCCAGCAGCCAGAAGTACATCGCGCAGGAGAGGTCCTTTCCAAAATGCGCAGCTAATGGCGCCAGAGCCCCAATTGAAGCCTTTGGACTTTCTGATCATGTTCAGCTCTTTGCGACGGTTCCCGTCGCATGCTAATGCCACTGCGATGTTGATGGCCTCGAAGTCATTCTGTAGATCGTCCATGGAAAGGACAAGTTTCCCATCTGCAACATCAATACTATGAGTCTCCCACAGAAGATGAGGGACCGCTCCGTGATTCCGTATGTAATGAAGCTGGTTTGGAGTGATGAGGCCCGCGTCAAAAAGGGCTGTCAATTTAGGCTCACAGTTGAGTGGGTGTTTGCCTGTTAAACGGATGAGGTCGGTGGATCGAGGGATCCAGTTGTCCGGGGTAAATTGGTCGGTCTCGTCAATAGAAATGTCCCGGTCCTTTGTCGATTTGATGGGCGACTTGATCGTGCCGTCATTCTCTTTAATGGTTCGCATGAATTCGCTCTCCGCTTGTAGCAAGCGCAGCAGAGACAACTCCTGTGGCGAGTACTTGTCTTGCAGACTTTGATGTTCATCCTTCTTCTCGCTGTCGCCTTCTTTGCCTTTGTCGGTTGAGTCAGTCGCATGAGCTTCGTTATGTGTCTCGTTCTCGCCGCGACCCCGCCGCCATTCATGTTCCTTTTGTGGTTTCTGACTATCATCTTGCTTCTGTTCTGACTCCTCCTCTTTCTTTTTTTTCTCCTCTTCTTCTTGCTGTCGCTTCTTTACATTGACAGGCCAGTCTTGTTTGTACTTGATGAAATCCTCTGTGGTGTGAAGCACGTAGCGCCAACCGCGCGGATGATTTTCAGGAAACCTCAAGTGATAATCCTAGCGAGTGATCAGTCTCGGACAGAATGTGTGGAATAGTCTACTGAAGCCCCTGCCTGTACACACCTCCTGCTTTGCCATGAACTCGCGAACGTCGATCAGTTCCTTATCCTTGATCTCCTTGCTAAGCTCCTCTGCTTCCCTCTTCGCCTGATCGAGAAATTGACGCTGTTGCTCGGTATGCCATTCATCCCCGACGTGAGTAAGCCCCGGACGGCGATCATTTTTGTCGCGAAACCCGATTCGATGGTTATGAGTCTGGACCCAGTCCGGTTCATTCTGTATCTCTTCCTTGGAAGAGCCAGCATGGCTGTGATCGGGACGCGTGTGGTGTGGTTTTACTGTAGCCGTCATTGTAAGGGCACTTGCAAAAGTCACGAACCGTTTTTCCCGGCAGTGAGAAGGATAGCAAAGGGCAAAAAGTCACGATCAAAGTACGATACGACAAGTTCCGCTATGATTGATTGTGACAGGCAATCCTGGAAACAAGCACGTCTCCACGTCTAGTCTGGCCCGACCAGATATAAGAATGACGAACACCGCTATGAAACTTTATCCACTCAACGTCATTCTTCCCGCGTTCAGCGATTGATTTGCAACGTGGTTTGATGCCTTAATTTTATCTAATACAAAAGAAATGATTTGACAATGTTCACTGCCGTAATCAGCCCCCTTGCGCAATGCCGGCAAGTAGGTTCGCTACAAAGAGCCTAGTTTTAGTGCCTGGATCTATGAAAGGCTTTCCAAGACGTGAAATAGGCCAACTCGTTTCGAATATCCACTAAGTCAAGGCTAAATACAGTCACACAAGCCAAGACTTGGCTTCTTCCAGAAGACAAGCATTGAGGTTCCATGCATCTGGGAACATAGTATTCTCAACTTCTCACTTCCTGGTATGTGCCCACTGCCGGCTGCCGCGGAAATACTTGGAGATGGCGTAACTAGCGTCGCTACGGGCCTCAGCGCACCTGCGTCAGACCCTGATTTCGATCTTCCCCACGAGTTAGATCAAGGTGTAGCCTATAACTAACTCCGCGGAGGTGGCGCTGGAGTGGGGAGACAAGCGTTCCCTCTTGAATGTTATTGCAAATATACCCACGGCATACACCAAGCTTCCTCCACACGAGTAGAGCCTCAACATCACAAGTCATATCTTGCCCCAGGTCCTCCGGCCTGTGAAGCAACATCCTCTATACATTGTCATTCACCATGACGTCACGTGCGTTTATTTCCAAGTATACAGAAAGTTTGGTTCGGGTCTTAGTAAAAAGTTCGAATATGCAAATGTTCTGGATCAAGGCAACTACTTTTTAGTCTAGAACTCGAAAAGCAGGATTGACCGGCGTCTACTTTCCTTCGTCCGTAATTTGCGGGCATACAGCCCTGCCACTATTGGTCGGTTATCGCAGGATTGAGGGATGTGCTATCTTCCCTATTGGACTGCAATCCCAAATTCTTCCGTCTATAAATGGCCTATTTCAAGACATCAGTTGCGGTTTGTTAATATTTTGCAGTACGTTGTATGGGTATACTCTTTTGAAGGCCTGAGAGCCTCAAGGCTAGGAATGATGAGATTAAATAATGCGAACTCAGGTTCCTCGATTTGGTCAAATCACTTTTGTATTTCTATTTTCCGGTCTCATATCATGCCGTGCATGATACTTCTTCTGCGACCCATCTCACTCGGTCCGCTACAAACCGAACTCAGGTCGTTGCTCAATCAAGCTGAGTAGCGGCAAGAATAGCTCTCGCCCAGTATGATTAGACCCAGCGCTCAATTGTGCCTCCCCCTCAGCTTTGAGCTCATCCCACGAAGTCCACTCCCATGCGCTACACTTCTCCGGCTCCAAGATCTTGCCATTCGTCAGCCCAGCACTTGCCAGTGATAGAAAGGCAAAACAAGACACTCGCGGAGTCCACTTACCTGCGGCTGATCAGACTCGTTGCTGACGACACCAGCCATGAAGATAGTAACGTAGTGCTTGCCCTCGGCCTCGAAGACACTGTTCGTGGCTGTTAGGTACCGGACGCCGCGAATTTTCAGGCCTGTTTCTTCCAGGATTTCGCGTTTCGCGCATGTCTCGAAGGACTCGCCGAATTCGAGGTGGCCTCCTGGTAGGGCCCAAGTATCTGGTAAATCCACGAGATGTGTTAGAACTCTGATATTTTGCGCAATTTCCAGCGGCACGCTGGGATGGTCGATGCGGGCAAGTCGCGTGCTGAAAAGAGACTTGACTCACTTGCGCCATGACTGCCCTTTCGCTTGCCCAGGATGAATTTGCCCTCGGCGTTCATGACAAAGACGCCAACACCGATTCTGGGTTCCTTGTTGGAAGTCATGGTTGAAGAATTTCTGGCGCTCTAATGGTTCTTCAGTTTTTGTTTCTAACTGGGATGATTTTCGATCTGCAGGTGGGGCACAGCAAACAAGCGGGGTACAACGACAGAATCGGAAGATGAGAGGAAGACAACACGAAGTAAAATCAGAAGCAACAGGTCGTGATGTGATTTTATATGCAAGTAAATTGGGTTTAGACACTAGTGGCTGTGCACGAGGCAGCAGCACGGCCTTAAAGATCCAGGTACAGCCCTGGAGATGACATCGGCGACTCAAGGCTGATACGGGGAATGGATCCTATCGTGGCTACCTGCGCTGAGTCGTCTAAGCCTTGAGGCCGTTTACAAGGCGTTTACTGGAAAGAGCTGACTGCGCACTGCCCCAAGTTACAGGAGGTGGTTATCAAAGAACTCTTTCATTAGTATGATGGATATGTCTCGTTAAAGCAGTACATAATGGGCTATGATAAAAGACTCGCTGTGCATTGCTTTCGCCAACAAATAGATGGAAGCAATCGTAAAATGAAGAGCGGAGATAACCAACCAAAGAGCGTTCCATGCCATCCCTCTTCCTCCTATAGTCTGGATGCTTCACTCTGACCCATAAGTCCATTCAAACATGATAATTGCAATCGCAGCCACCTACCAACGGTCAGTACACAATCCTCATCCACAACCATGATCAACAACTCACCAAAGACGAGTCAACACCCGCCACAATCATCACATCCATCGCCGGTCGAAGACCCTTTCGCCGTGACTTGGGCAGCAGCGCCAAGGTATCGTTATGGTGAATACTCTCATAAACGCCAGCAATCCTCCTATCCCGATCGATAATATCATACCGCGCCATAACCTCCCCAACCGGCGACACAAGAAGCGTCAAATCCTTCTCCTCCTCGCGCTTCGTATTACTTGCAGCCATATTCCGAAACGAAAACTTCATACTCTTGTTATTCCCCGCCCACCGCGGCTCTCCCTCGGCGATCTTCATATCCCCACCTCCGGGCAGGGTGATAAACCACGAATATGGCCTGCCGAGCGCAGTCTTCGTATGCAACTCGAATAAAGGCAAACCCGAGGCATCGTGGAACTCGCGACAGACGCGGTCGCCGTATTTGCGACCAGACACGGTGTATACGGGCTCGTCTTCTTCGGTGGTGAAGGCATATGCAGCGACGGACTGGGCGTTCCCGCTTGGCCTGAGCACGAGGGTGGTTTTGGTCGAGACGATGGATTCTCTGCGGAGGGCGATTTCGCGCTCGGGTGGGCGCATCGATTGGCGGGGCTTGGGCTTGAAGGCCTTGGAGTGCAGCGACATTCGCGCATCGGAGTATGAAGTGTAGGACATGATAGCGCTGGTCGGTATTCCCGTTCACTACGCAGCGATATCGTTTGATGCGACTGACTGGCTGTCTCGTGCAGCTATTATAGTAGAGTAGAACGTTAAATGGCGCACGGGTTGACGTCGAGATAGGATGTGAGGTATTTCTACGGTTGCGCCCCGATGGCTGAATCGACGGTTCGAGGGGCCGTTTGTGATTCGTGCCCTCCTTCGTTCAATCGTCCCGATCGGGGCGCAACAAATGGCTCAATGGGCAGGTACCCTGTGTCGCATCTGTGATCTAGGAAGTAGTGCTTATCTGCCTGCTACGGTCGCATGGAGGATTGCCCATGATGCGGGTAAATCGGAAGCTCAGAGGAAGTGGAGCCAGCCGCTGGAGAAGCTTTGGCGCCAGCTTGAGGAAGCTGCCAAGAATAGCCTCAGCCGAGGGATCTCTCACATGGGAAAGTGGTGGCAGTTCCCAATGGTCATCAGCTTTCTGATAGGAAAGGACTCCGGTTCATGAGATGAGCGCAATATTCTCACGTAGAAAGTTGCCAAGAACTTCCACTTTAAGTTGCTATTAACACTCTCTGGCTGGTATCTGTAGCGCCAAGCACGGCGTATAGCCGACCTTCGGATGTTCTGTCCAAGACACGAGAGTCGTCGACCCTGGCCGACGGACAGGCCGCTGAGTTATGCGCCTTTTTCAGCCCTGCTTCACCCGCGTCATTTTTCTTCATTTCCTCGGAGCACATCAAATCTACATACCTATCATCCACAATGGCGGCTAAATTCGCAGTAAAATCCTTAGATCATCTGGTCCTCACAGTGCGATCCATCCCAGAGACGGTAGCCTTCTATACTACCCACCTCGGGATGCGCCACGAAGTCTTTACTTCTCCCGCCAACCCTGCCATTCAAAGGTTATTATCGATCTGGAGAGCTCAACAACGACCACAGCTAACTTTATCAGAAATGCTCTGATATTCGGAAATCAAAAGATCAATCTTCACCAATCCGGGAGGGAATTCGAGCCCAAGGCCCAGAATGTTCAGCCCGGAAGTGCTGATCTGTGCTTTTTGACGGATGTAAATGTGGAGAAGGTTCTGCAAGCTTTCCAAGACGCGAAGATTGAGGTACTCACGTTGATTATGGTCTACGGAGCTTAATACTAACTATCATCGTGCAGGTTTTGGAGGGTGCTAAAATTGTAGACAGGACGGGGGCTGTGGGGAAACTTCGGAGCGTTTATGTTCGGGATCCCGATGGCAATCTAGTTGAGTACGTTGTCTCCTATTCTATTCCATAGAAATGTTCATTGACTTCGAATACGGAGCAGGATCTCCAATTATGCGTGAGCGTTATCCTGGAGGTCACACTTGATTTAAATGTAAATTCGGAAGTGGTCGGTTGTATCTCTCCACTGTCTGAAGCCTCAGGGCTGGATAAGCACGGCAACGACCAGGCACAGTATCATGATCTCCATGTTCAGTTCCTAAATCTTAACATAGTTCGCAAGACTGGGCACTCGAGCAATATGAAACCCAGGGCGAAGTTCAATGAACCGTGATTTATTCTCTAATCAACCGTTTCCCGGCCCCTGTCTTCTCGCATTCCTGACCCTCCATCTGCATCCGCGCCTGCATAAAAACAGAAACCCGATAATCTATTTCCCTGCCCCAGGCAAGCGGAGAGCAACCTTCAACCGCCTCCGATCCGTCCGGAGTCGAGACAGGTCCACGACGCCCTCCACGGGGGTACTTTGCCGGGTAGAGTCCTAGGCAGTAACATCGCCAGAGATCCCAAATCGGCATACCTAGTCCCCGCCACGGACGAGAGTCCTGCATCTGGCAGACTTGATGTCTGGCAGGCCATATCTTCGTCCGATTCTGGCACGATCTAAACCAACCGGCCATGCGACCCCCGTGGATCGAAACGAGCCCCTGACCCCAAATATCCATCGGATGACCGTCTTCACAATCCGGAATGTCAGGCGGAGACGGAGGGCCCCAGACATCGAACTTGCATCGCAGTTGAGATGCATTCGGGAGTTGAGAAATGAGGTATATCCCGTCATCGTCATCGGTTGAGGTGGCTTGAGACTTTGTAGGAGTGACCTCGCATAGAGTCTCCAAGCATTCTGATATAGTACGTAGTTCCTCTCTCAACAATAAGCGCGCGCGGCCCATGCTTTCGGTCCGCCAAGTTTCGATATCACTCTGGGGCCAGTTTAGCCAGGCCCCAGCGATCGACAGGTTGGAAAACAGCTGCAGGTGCCACAGCGCACGGTAGACCCGATATTCCTCGATCCATGAAGGAGGGCCAGCATCACGTGGCTGATACGGCTCAGTACCCTCCTGCTCTTGTAAGAGGCCAGGTCCTCGAATACCCTTCCAGCATCGCGGCTGAACCTTCCGGACATAGGTCAAAAGGGTGCTCAAACAGGCGCACGTCAATCGCTGGATGTTGGCAGCGACAAGCAGCATCTCTTTTAGCATGAGCGGTGATATCCAGGAGGTGGAGGCCGTCAACGACAAAGAATGATCTCGAGCCATGAACTCGGCCAGGCTGGTATCTGCAAACCCAGGCTGGCGTAGTTCCAGGGCCATGCGAAATTGGCGGTGCAGTTCGTGGTTCATGATGGGATTTTCCTTGAGGATTGATTCAATCAGACGAATTGCTTCAGGGTCTGCCTCAGTGTGGGCGTCGCCTAAAAAAAAGTCGCCTATTTGAGGTGAGACGTGCAAGAGGCTTTCGAGACCGACCCAGTCCGCTGCGTGCGCATTGATGTTGAATAGAAGTTCAGCTGGAAGCCTATTTAAAGCTTTCATGGTCGCAGTAAAGGATCGATTATCAAATCGCGACTCATAGAGAGAAGGTATACTTGTATTCCGAGAACTTGAAGGATGCTTGTTGGACGACAGCAAAGTGGATAATACGGGTGTGCCAGTGAAAATCACAAAGGGATCTGAATTGTTAAGAATGTAACCCTTTTGACAATTCTCATCTAACAAACCCAAGGGCTCAAGCATGACTAGTTTCTAGTCTTGGCGAGATCCATAATAGC
>JAXQJV010000851.1:0-12895 GCA_037042255.1 Penicillium sp. PG106-07D
GCCAAGACATGTGATGCCATAGCTACTTAAGCCTCGATCCTGATAGGGCCGAGCAATCAAATATGACCATCCTTTGTCATGTGCTTGCATATCACAACAGAGACTTGGTAGGCTTCATTATAACTGTTAACATGTTCTGGAAGTTTGACATAATTCATGCGTCAGCGGTTGTCAAAGTGGCCCACTTCCTCAATTTAGGCTCTGGGACAATCAAAACATGGATGTGGGCCTGTCTCGATGGTTCGCCCGTCAATGTTGTCAGCCCCAGACTCGGTCGCGCAAATCAAGTTTGACGCAACAGGTTTAGAACTTGTTTTACACTGCAGTTCTTATCCAAATGCACAAAAACGGGTACCTATTGGCATAGGGGTAACGACCGAATACCAAATTCGTACATTATGATTCATTGGCATCCGACACGACGTCATTTGGCTTGCTTATCATCCGTTTGCTGGAAGCCATAAGGATATAAAGCTTCCCCAGGTTCCTAAGTTTGTTCCTTAGCACAACCATCAATTTGACTTGTCTCATCAATCTCAAATTAAATCAAATCATCAACATGAGCAACTTTGTTAAGAAAGTCGAAGACGCCTTGACAGGCAAGCACCACGACTCGACCAGGTCTACGAACTACGGCCCTCATGACTCCAACGTAGCGAACAAGCTCGACCCTCGTGTCGACAGCGACCAGGGTAGGTCTTGACTGTGGTGGAGGATACAGATATGAAGTTTGCTTGAGAATATCTCTTATTCTAACCTTTGCATCATAGACAACCGCGCTCGTCACCAGGCTATGGGAGGCACTGCCGGTCCCCATGCTACAAACGTCGCCAACAAGGTCGACCCCCGCGTCGACAGCGACCTAGGTCTGTCGCTCTCTATAACCAAAAGACTTAAATTCATCCTAACACACTCTCTAGACAACCGTGCCCCTCAAGCCGGCTACGCGGGTGGCTACAGCGCCGGAACGACTGGTACCCATCCCATGCATGGAACCACCGGTACCATGGGCACTGGCGCTGGCGCTGGCACCACCACCACTGGCCCCCATTCCTCTAACGTCGCCAACACGCTCGACCCTCGCGTGGATTCCACCACGGGTGCCCAGCATTACGGCCAGACCGGCACTACTTCCGGTCTGAACACCGGTTCAACCACGACGGCCGGCCCCCATAGCTCCAACGTCGCCAACACGCTCGACCCTCGCGTGGATTCCACCACGGGCGCCCAGCAGTACGGCCAGACCGGCACTACTACCGGTCTGAACACCGGTTCAACCACGACGGCCGGCCCCCATAGCTCCAACATCGCCAACAAGCTGGACCCCCGCGTTGACTCCGACATGGATAACCGGGCTCGCCACGATGCCATGGCTGGCAGCAGCTACGGCAACCCTCGTTCCACTGACACTGCGGGCCCTCATTCGAGCAATATCGCCAACAAGCTGGATCCCCGTGTGGACTCTGATCTTGATAACCGGAATAATGCTGGATACCAGCGCGCGTTGTAAGGCGTGGGATATGCCTTGCTTTACTATTTGAATTGCTTTTTGTGATGAACAGTGACGAATTTGATGCAAGAAATTTGGGTAGCTAGCTATACCAGATAGTAATTCGATCTTTCGGGACATTGAAGTGTTGTTGCTCTCCTCCACAGTCTCAATTCATAGTGGATCTGATATTGTCACCTAAACGCAGGATTCTCTAGGGATAGGGCCTTATGCGTGATTAACAATTCCTCACTTAAATGTTTTCTCTCAACAACTTATCCTGCAACTAGAGGCTTTTAAACACCCCCCTCGTAAAGTCGATAACCTGTGCCTTCTCGATAATCCCACCAAGACTTTGTACAAAGGCTCGGTGCGTCGGATCCTCCCTCACATAATAGTCTCGGTCATCGGCACTGGCAAACTCAACAACAAATGCATGTGTGATGCCATTCTTAGAATCTTAGCTTCGTTCCAATGCCGGTTGTATATTGCCAACTTCGTCTGTCTACTTACTTGAAGGCCCTCGATTGAATTATCTGTTCCACCCGAAGACGCTTTGATGTATGGCATCTTGGTTGTGGGGTGAATGCAACTCTCTTTCAACCCGAGCATACGATCACACGTCTTGAGTCAAACAGTCAGTTTCAGCGGGAATGATGTCGAAGCAAGTGCAGTTCAATCTCACATCCTTGATGACTTGAGAGTTTGTACCAGACTTAAACTGGAAGAGCACAATGTGTGTGATTGACATAACCGCTTGTTGAAGATCAATGAATATTTATTAGAGTTGATTGTATGTAAACGAATTGTCTGCCAGGGTCTTGACTGGTGAGAGATGTTCGGTGGATGGAAGTGTCGACGCGGGGGTTGATACCTAGTTGGACCCACACGTGCCACGTGATATCGGTGGGCTTCCAAACAACTGCTCCATGCTTGTGATTAAAGGAGTCTGAAGATACGAGAGGGAAATCAATAGCAGGTTGTGGTAGAGATTCTATGTACTTGGAGACTGGCACTGGAATCATTTCAGTGGTGGGATATGAGGCGGCCGTATTCACTATCGACACCCTAGTATTTGGAAACCGCATCAACAGGCGCCAAACTCCACTAATCCCTCCCGAAGGCGTTCGACTGGAGGGTTAACCTTGAAGATAGAGAGATACAAGGATTTGAAAGCCTTCGCTGAACTGGCGCATACGCTGGACGCACGAACACGCAAGCAAACAAACAGCGCCCTCTGCGAGATCAATGGCAAGGCTCACAGCGCTTCTCTAATCTGGGGTCCACGGTCAAGTTCTTACGACAGACTACACATATGAGACTTATATTGAAGGTAATAGTGGCACTAGAATTGCCCAGCTGCGGTTGAACATGGCATTGATAGGTGCTATTATTGTCTCGAACCATGGTGGCCGACCACTGGATTGCGTGCCTCTACTATCCAGGCATTACCCAGTATGGCGGAGGCTGTGGGTGGGCGTTTGAGTAAGCTATGAAAGGACTGTTACTTGGAGGTTATATCTAGATGGAATTGCAGTTGGCTCATTTGGTCGGCTTCTATCTGAAGGGTATCTCCTTTCCCCATCGAGTCAGCATATGATGGATCCATATCCCTGTTTGGGAGTGAACCAGTAACCATTCCCGGGACCCAGATTAGACTTGAGAAAGAAATTGGAAACTAAAAGAGATTCGGATTCACTCAACAAAATCCAACTTGGACGACATCAACTCCGGTCGGGGATATTGCTGATGCCACTGCTAGGGCTGCCGCCGCCTTCCCCGGGCAAGTCTTCTCGTCCGTCTTGCCAGCTTGAGCAATTGACGCAGCGTTTGGCCTGAAATCAGGTCAGTTACTTTATCACGGCATGATGGATAGATTATCTTACCTCCACGCTGATATATTTCCTGCAATATCTGCATTTGATAGTGGGCTTGATGATTTTATCGTGAGAGATCCACATGTACATGTGGGCGACCGCGAACAATGTCAAACTGACTCCAGCGAAGTTGAGTATGGTTTCGACAAACATGCTGATGCACAAGTTAGAAAGGGTATTTTGAGGCTGAACGCTCCCACACAAGGAGAGTGTCGAGCTACCAAAGGGCATACATACCCCCACGCCAAAACGAGCGCACCATCATCCCTGGCCTGCTTGAGAGTATTATAACCCTCACCCGAGACATAATTCGGGCCCTTGGAGAGAACTGCGAATTTCTCATCCATGTTCCGATTCAGGAAGGGAAGCAAAGACACGACCGGCAGCACGATGTCCGTCACGAACGAGGTCACAACTTTCGTGAACGCGTTGGCAATACTACATTCCGCGCATTGGGTCAGTCACAAACGAAATCTACAGTGATTGAGGACAAGTCGAGTTCTGCTGACATCAGACCGAGGGCAACCTCGAGGACGTTGTCCCGAGCTGCGAAATTGATAAAGGCCCGCCATCCATGCCTGACCTGCTCGCCGGCGGTGTGGCCGACACGCAGCAAGACATCGGTGCTTTCATCCAGTCCACGCATGTTGTTGAGTGGTTGATACCTGGCCGAAACCATGGGAAGTGATCAGTTCTTAATTATTAGCCGCGGTTGTGCTTTGTGAGCAAATCTGGCGTCATTGCACATGGAGAACCGTCAGGTGGTAGTGGACAACTTTTGAATTCGACTGGCCAGGCGGGGGGCTCGGGCAAGTGGGGGCGCGTGGCTGGGGACAATGTGTTTTGGCGGTTGGCGTGAGCGGATCACCCGCCTGGCCAATGGTGTCTGTAGCCCAGTACCGTGGGCTGTATCATGATGGATAATATGGCTATCGCCAGGTTCCAGGCAAATAGTGTGCTTTTGATAGATGGAGCACGGACGGGATCTACGGTTGCCTTGCCGTCTGGCTCTGGGCAATGGAGACTGTTGTGCAGGGGGGAACTCAAACTCGGAACTCACATTAAGGATATCAGCACATTCTAGAAAAATGGTATTATAATGTTTTAGAGTTCTGTTCAGCAAAACTTATATAAGGCTTTCAAAAATTAGATCACAGTGTCTCCCAATCGAGCACTTCAAATGTCCTAGCGTGTTGTTTCACTGTGGAGGAATTGATCTTCAGGCGGGGCTTTCAAAGTCGGTTGTTTGCGACTGGGGAGTCGGAGTGGGAGTATCACGAGTGTCTCGAGTCCAACGCTTCTCGCTATTGTCTCCGATGATCTCTTGCTGGCTGGTGTTGGTAGTCGATCCGGCATGACGCATCCAGACTTTGCGGTGGACAAGCTTGAACAATGGCCGCATGTTCGATAGGCAAGCTGCAACTATACCCACAGCGGGCTCGATGCACGTCCACACACTGGGGTTAACTTGGGTATCTAGTCAAAGTCAGATAGAATTTCACTTTGCAGGCGTCTTCGAGGGTTTTTGAACGTACAGGTAATGTCATCTCCCGCTTTGGCCAGATCAATTAGCGAAATGAGACGAACGATATCGAAGACGAGAGTCCTAGTAGCCATCATGGGTTAATATTGATAAGAGTCCCCTTAAGGATCAAAACTCACAAAAACCCAAGAACAAAGATGATCGACAGGCCCGTCTTTTGCGCCTTAGAAATAGGCAACCCCCAGACGGTGTGCATAGGCATGACCAAGATGATGGCGTCGGTCACAATATTAGGGATTTGCAATCCATAGTAGAACTTGCCCAGATCCATGCAGCCGCCGGGTATCATAGGATTCCAAAGCTTCTCAGTCGGAACGCAGATGAAGCAGCCCGCCAGAATACCGCAAGCGGCCCAGACAATAACAATCAATGACACGACCTGAACAGCGATATTCATGGGCCTCACGGGGAAGAGCCGTTTGTAAAGCATCAGTATGGAAAGCTTGATCGAGGCGATGCAAAGGGTGTAGAGGATAGAGCCAGTGAAGAGTGTCTTTGACAATACTCAGGTTAGCTATGGCTACTGAATGGGGGTTTAAAGACAACTACCATACCTTCAGGTAGACTGTGAGCTGTTCGGGCTTGACGTACACAATGTGTGATCCCAGGCCATTGTAAAGGACTATTGGAAGTTAGAAGGTAGATCATTCAGGACTAAGCCATAGTGGAAGCATTACTTACGCACAACACCTGCGATTGAAATACCCAATTCCCAAAGCTAAATTTGATTAGATTGTAGTCTCCTTGTGCTGGAAAGGAGTATGTCTCACCAGGGCTGAGAGCATGAGATAGTCATCTATAAAGAGACCAGTTCCATTGACTTTTCGAGATAGAATACGGAATCCCACTGCCGTAGTAGATAGAATAAACGCGAAACACGTAGATGTGATGACAACGTGCCGGAGATTGTCTTGGTCGACCCCAGTAGCATGCTGTGAGGCCGCCGACATCATGAAAATAGACCGTTGTAGTAGTTTTGGCGCAATTCAGTTTAATCCAACTCTCTGTAAAATACTGACAAGCCTCACAAGGGAAGTCAAACGAGTCCCTTTCGAAGAAGCTGCCCGCGACCTCAATATATGCGTATGTCCTCCAGCCACCATCGAGGCAATCATGCCATGGAAACCCCTGGTAGCTAGCCTGATAGACAGGTCGCAGGTTTAATTTTCCACTGTAAACACCCAATTGATGTTAGCAGTTGGCCGATTGTTGTGGTTACTAGGCGACCCTGTGCCACCTCAAATGGGAGAGTTAGTAGACCTATCAACCCTTACTTGCACCCGGTGATCTACCTGGGCTCTGATAGCCACCTCAATCCTCTCCTGCAGCAGGGAGTAACATGACTATCCGAGCCCGGTTAAGTAGGTCCCCGAATCTTCAGCGAGTCAACTTCCTCGTCGCCTGATGACGAGCATGCTATTTGCCCCAATCGGGGGCAAGTTCAGAGCTCTGGGGAAGAGGTACTTGTCTTTCCGAACTCCACCTCTCAACTTAATGGCCCTCCTAGACAGGATCACCTTAAAAAATAACAGATACATCACTTGCGGGATTGACTATCGATGTATTACTAAGTGGCCCTCGCACAGCCTTGCATAATGAGGTGGTGGCTACAACATTCGGGGGTGCCACACTTTCGCATTGGCCCGAGATCTTTCTTCATCGGTACATTGACGAATTATTGCTTGAGCTGGCCATCTGCGATCGAGCCAGTTCCACGGACCTGGTTCGTCCGATCGTGCGATTTTGCGATCTCGGTATTGCAGGTGGACCGGCAAGGTCTGATACATCGCAAATTATCCACCTTGCCAGGACGACCCGTCGAAGGGTCGAGCCCAGCCGGGTCTAGGTCAATAGGTGACCGCGGGTTAGTCGTGAAGAAATCGGCCTCGATCGACTTTATGCGTCTGGAACCCATATCAACTTCCTAGTCATTGAAACTTTCTAGCCGGTTTCAGTGATGGTAAAAGATGGAAGCGAACCTTCGGCTCTCCGTGGGATTGATTTTCTCGTTACGACGCTAAAGCTCAGCATGCAGTTAGGTAGCTGCCCCATCACCTATTTTATACTGTACATGCTGAACACATGGCTTAGAATGGAGTTATTCTGGCTCGGAGAGAACAGTTATGACTGCATTGACTTGGCTAATTCGAGGATAACCCGCCTCACGGGCAAATATGGCCAATCGGCTCATCATCTCACGCAACCATGTGAGAAATTGACAGGCCCACCTCTGCTGCTCCCAGACACCTGATTTGTCCATGAACGATCTACAATGTATTCTGGTACTCTTATGCTCGCCACTGATAGTCGATCGCTTGTTGTAGGATCCAAGCTGACGGATAGGAATAAGATTGCAAACTTTATGACATGGACAATGTATTTTCAGAATGGAGACTCACGGTCGCTATACAATGACGCTTCTTTGTGATGCATACGGAACTTAGGTCCACAATTCATATAAAATACTTCCAGCGACTCTATCCTCTCATTTTGGTGGCGGACCATAAGACATTGGTCCGGGAGCAGTATATGGCGAAAGTAGAGTTGCACCTCGCTCGCGAGCCGCTCTGCCCCTTCGCTCCTCTCGCTTCTGAATTTCCTTCTCATCCTGAATCAAAGTGCAACACGTGCAACAGGTTGCTCGAACGCAATCAGAGCAGACATCTCCCTCGATTCCATATGCTTTCCGAGTCCTCGTGTGCTGAATAGTCGCCAGAAGCCCTGCAATCGACACTGTCAGCGAAGCCTCTCATGATCGAACGATAAATCAGATTCTCACATTGACATCCACAGAACAAACTCATCGCGGTACATGACCCATTACATGTTTCATACCCGAGCATATTGGTCGGGTCCTCCTTTCGCGATTTCATCTTCAACCGATGCTGCGTCTTCCCATACAATATACAGGGACAAATGGCTCCCAAACAACAGGTTCCGATATTCGAACACTCGCATAAGCCGTGAGTCCACGTTCCACCCCGCACCTCCTGATTCGGATGCATAATCTGCCCGGGATTATGGAAAGCGCTCAGATCGCCGACGGGGTGGTCTTGCGATGACTTCAGGGCAGGAGTCGCAGGTGGAGGTAAGTAGGAGGTCTTTGGCGATTGCAATGGGTTTGCATCAGGTTCTACTGAGAGGGTGTCGCTTCGTTTCGGAGCCTCGTGCGTTTTAAGAGGCAATGGGCCCGGAGATCCTGGTGGTGGGCTGTAGACATATTGTGGTGTATGAAGAGGTTGCTGTTGTTCTGGAGGATTCGCCAATGGGGCCTGGAAAGCTGGATGCTGCTCTGGCGGGGGGTATCGGGAGTATGTTGGAATAATGCCCTCTTCTTGCAAATGTCTTTCTTTCTCACTAGGTATGTATTGGTGTGTTTGGATTTGTTCTTGCTGCTGCTGTACAGGTGCTGGCGGTGGCGGTGTTCGAGGCCGTTCTCTCGTATCGTGTGGCTGCACGGATTGAGTGGGTAGAGGTGGTGGTGGCGACGCCCCCTCTTGGAACTGGTTTCCAGCATGCATTTCCAGAGGAGTTTCGATGAAGGAGTATCTTTGGATTTGGCTTTGATTCACCTGGGTATTCAGGTACAACGGTCGACTCATCTTGACCCAACACGACTTTCGAGCAAGTCCAGCGGATGCTCTAGTGTAGTAAAACAATATTATGAAACGCTTTTTCGGCCCCGTAGCTCAACAATGCGCACTTCGTATGATCTGAGCTTCCAGATAGGAGAAAACCGAATGGCAAAGAAAAATTGCCTGGAGATGCGTTGGACGTCTCGACAGTTTTCCACCGTATATCAGTCCGTGCGGCGCACGATCGCTCCACTGATCACTGGCCGTTTCACTGGGCGACGTGCGAACCCAATTCAAGGATGGAAAATGAAGAATCTTCGGGTTGACCAGAGGTGTGCTTTGTGAAGGGACGCGGACGCATCGTGGGCAGAACGGGGACCCAGATGGTTAAACTAGCAAAGTGGAGATGAGATGTCAATCGCCCTGAGGGGGCTAGTTCACAGCTCCGCGGGGAAGGGGCGCAACGAGTGGATTGGGAGCTCCAAGTTCGCAGCGGCCTCGGTGATCCTGGCGCCCTAATGCATCATCTTCACATCGCCCGCAACTCTGGTTGGGTTAGGGCCCCGCCCGGCTCCTCCCGTTGGGCGTTAGGGCCGTTCTCATCACACATAGTCAATCACACTAGAGGACGGCTTCACTCGTGTGGTGCGTTTCGTACGAATCGATCCATCCATTTGATAGGCATACTGAAGGGTAGTATCGCTGTTGGGATGAGGGGTTGTATGGCGCTTGGGTTGGCTCTTTGCATACCAAACCCGTAAAACTGTACGAGGATCTTCTGCCTGGTCCTAGGGACTGGAAGTGTGGATGTTGGTGGTTTTTTGGGTGGACTTCTTTAAGCGCGTGGAAAGACTTCTCGGATACAGTATAGGCAGTATATGCGGAGACAGACAACCTTAAACGTTGGACCAAAAATGTCTGTGGTCGTGTGCTCTCTGGTGAGGCTGTCGGGGCTCTTAAGGGTTGAGTATAGTGACGTCTCTTACATTTAATGTTGCATTGTTTGCCGCCAACTTGTTATCACGATCCCCGCCCGCGGCAGGCCTAGCTTATTTATGTTTTTTTTTAAAAGTGAAAAAAAATAAAATTAATTTGTATAATACAATATAGGTAGCTTCTTTAGCTAGAGGACAAGTGGCGAGCTAAATACCGCTAGCATTAAATATCCCACGATCTTTGGGGCTTCTACTATCAGAACTGATTACTTTATCCGGTATATGCCTTTTTTGGTACTTACGGCAAGTAGGCATTTCTCCCGCCAATATGCCAATCCTACCAGGGCTGAGTTTGAATGGCATTTCATCCAGGACGAAATGTCCAATCAAACGCCAGCCACGGAGTACCACGGTCACCACCAGTTGAGCAGGGCTTCTCGGTATTCTCCCCGGTCAAAGCTCCTGGTGCTAGCTGTTTGGTGGAGGACCAGCCAGGTGGCTTCGTATTTTCTTTTTCTGATCCAGTTGTTTTTTTCACTCTTAAGGCTGAACTATTTCGCCCCTCGGTTCTCTCCGCGTCCGAAATGCTCCATGATCTACGTTGTGCATCGAACGGGGGCTACCAGGATAGGCAAATATAAGGATGTTGCGATGTTCAAGAACGCCGAGTTTTAACAAATTACAATTTACTACATTACAATTTGTTAAAAATACGGCTGTATACAGGTATGCATCCATCGATGGCGATGGGGAGCGCTATGGGGCCCACGACCAAAATGCCCGCACTGCCCAAGCTGGGCCAGTTGCATATGGGTGCTCTAATCACACCTGCTGAAGTGGCGGCCGAGAGTTGTCCCCGGTCATTTAATAGCTCATCTTCCCAGTAGATACTACACGACAACTAGCTCGGCTGGGGGGTCTTCATTTAACCGGGGGGCGTACCTAGTAGCTACAAGTTGAAACAACTCTGATCGTGGCACTTTTGAAGACCCTAACTTCGACAATTCGAGGTCAATTTCCAACTGAACACAAATTCAGCAACTCTGGGGAAAACTTCATGAGCCCTGTCTCGAGTCTCGACACTCTGCGGACACTGTTTGCACGGGCACCAGGAAGGGATTAAGCATGAATAAAGCCATCCCTCGCTCGTGGCAGCTGTTTACTTCGAAGAGAGTGCGACGAAGAGAATTTTTTTTTTAAGCTCAGAAGACGGCAAAGTACATATCCAGCAAGGGACAGGTTCCCCCAATAGTAAGTCTTGAATGATCCCGAGTCGCAAGGAATGGCCGAGGCGACACCTATGACCGATCGCAGAGTGTGCACGCGTCTTGAGCGGGGCGCGATGATTGGTAGAAGCAGTGAAGAAAGAGCGTCCCAAGAAACCAGATCTGAATCGGCCCGAGAACTTTGTTATCCCATGCCCCCACAATGCAATTGGAGTGTAGGAGTCAGTAGTTAGTTGTAACTAGTTACTTAACACACTGTAGAAGGCTATGTAAAAGCACTCGAGAAACACCAATTCATTATTCACGGATACTGCACGCATCCAGCGAATCAATCTGAGACCCAGCTGGTGTCTGGGATGAGCCTCAAGATGAGGACGCGTCGATCAATTACCTTTCTAGCATTCCGAGACCTCCGGTTTCTGTGTCGCGGGTACGGAGTACTCTGGGGTCAAAAGGAGCTGGATGGCCACGGTAGTGAGATGGCTCTTGCGAGATTTACGTATCGCGAATCAGATACGGCAGAGGACCCCGTGGGAAAGGGACAGGATCCGTAGAATGGATGGACGACGAGGATAACCCGAGGTCTTTAACTGGGTCGGGTTAGAGTACAGGCTGTGTTGGCTGATAAATGTCCCTTGCAGGATACCGTTGAGCCGGTAAGATGGCGAGTGTGGTTGAAGCAATACGGTGCATGCACTGCATGGTGGTGGTTGCGGTGCCTGGGGTAAGAAGGAAGAAAGCAGGTCGAGGAGCCAAGAAGATTCCTCCCCGAGTGACTTCATAGTCTTTGTTTGGGGCGCTCCGCATGTCACGAGTCGTCGTGACTTTCCTCAACGGTCACTTGCCACTGCATTCCTTCTTCGCTTCTTCAGCTTGAAATAGGATAGCCAGATCCCGACTCTTTTCGGCCCTTCTTGAACCCCACAGAGACCAGGTCCACACCTTAGTCGAGCACCATCTTTAGGTAGTCGAGAAGAACTAGAACAGGCCTGAAGGCGGTGACGGGCGATCGGCGCCACTGTGCAACCCGCAGCCAGGCTCTCCCCGTTTGGGTTCGCTCCTCGATCCTTTAACTTATCTTTCACCACCGCCCCCCTCTCCTCCACAGCACTCCAGTCGAGAGGCGTCTGAGCTTCGTTTCTGATCCCGGCTTTCCACCGATTTGCGGTCAGCTCTTCAGCCTGTAAGATCCTTCCATCATCGAACGTGCCTCTGCCATCCTTGAGAGAAAAAAGAAAAGCTCTTCCTGCTTTCTGTAACCCCAGTCCATTGACTATTCAACCCTGCCCAAGTTACTTGCTCCACTAACTTGCTTCTGCTCGACTTCGTGACGCCAGCTATCTTTCTGTGTCGCTCAAGCCCTTCCTAGGCCCCTCCGTCGTCCAATCTTCCCATTCCAACTCTAACAAAATTCCCCAAATTCTTCCCTCACCTTGCTCCCCCAACAGCCAACCACCGCCGGCTCCGCTTCCCTTCCATTCCGACCTGGCAGGCCTGACCAATGTCCTCTCCATGTCAAATTCGCCGCCCGCTCCCGAAGACACCTTGCCTGACCCCCTGGTGACACCTGCCACGCCTGCCCATCGTGATTGCTCGAATGTGGCCGAGCTCGCTCGGCCTAACCCACGTCACCATTTATCGCAGGACCAACACTTGTCCCAGGGGGCTCAACAGGCGGAATCCCCATCGCGCGCGGAATCCCCCACAACCACCCATCAATGGTCCCAGCCTCCATCGACTTCGGCCCTAAAAAGGGCACCGATAGTCCCGCTGGAGAAATTCCCCCATTCCGACACTACTTACAGCCCACAATTGTCTGAGAGAGATAGTATCTTCGCGACTCATTATCTCCCCTCGGACAGCGCCGCAACTACCCCGCAATTTCCCCCCGAAAAGCTCTCGGACAATGAGCGCCAGGTCAACTTGATTCCTGGCCTGGATGATGTATCTGGGTCTCCACGTCCTCTCTCCAAGGTCTCTCCCCATCGTTCTCACGTCGACCCTTCCCACATGGAAGTTGACGTCCGCAGACACATCCCATTGCGCTCCACTTCCCTGTTCTCACCAGCCGATGCCACCCGTCTATCTCGCTTGCGTTCTTCTATCTCGTCCGCAGATCAGGTGAAAGGCAAAGGAGCGCAGATTGGTGTTTACTCGCGAGGGCCGGGGCCATTGGATGAAACAGGTACGAGAATCAGTGACTCGCAAAGTTCGCTGGCTGAACGCAGTCTCCTCCCGTCCGTACTAGAC
>JAXQJV010000852.1:0-12854 GCA_037042255.1 Penicillium sp. PG106-07D
AATTGGGTAGCTGGGATGGGTGTCTGGGGGGGCGATGTCCTCGTCGTGTGCATTATCCTTGTTTGGTTTGGCTCGTTTGGTGGAGGCGGCGATGGTTGTTGTTGGCTTGAAGAATGTGTCTAGTGTGCGTTTTGACATTGCAATGGCGTGTAAGAGTTATTGGAGGCTGTGCTTTTGGCGAAGACGCCTGGCGATGTTGAGGCTGGGTTTTTGAGGCTCGACGCGACAAGATTGATTTAAATTAAGCATGTTGCACTGATCTAATGATGTCATGCCGAGTGGATCTGCGGCCGATCCGATCTATGGAGCCTGGACTGCCCAATTTCCTGTTTGGTCAAACACTGGCTTTGCCGGGTTGATGCTTCGACCGGTAAAATGAAAATGGCTATGATGGGTTTAACTTGACTTCAAAGCTCCTTATTGCGTCGTAAGTGGCACAGCGTGAGTCTTGAAGCGAGTCTGTTTCTGCTGGCTGCATCGTGAGCTGCCCAGTTCAGTTTTTCTCTCGACGCAAAAGCCCGTTGGTCGGCGTTTGTTTAAGGGTGATTAATCCCGTATTGGGCCATATTACACGGTGTCCGTCATGAGAAGGAGACTTGGCAAATATTCATCGTAAATACTGAGCAGCGATACAAGATGGATGTGGATGATTTGGGCATTTCGCACGAGGACCGACAACAGTACGCCCGGATAATGGCCCAAACCCTCGCAATCACGCATTGGTATGCGCAAATCGACGGCGCCGACATCGAGTTCGTCCTCGCGTCTCCTAATACGAAGCGAAGACGCGCGGAAGATGCCATTTTAAATGTCCTCAAATGTCCTGGGCGATCATAGTATGTGGGTACTGGACTTTGACTGCTGTGGTACATGTCTCCCTCCTGAAGCAATGACCAATTCTACCCGAGGCCGACTATGGAGCCTGCACTATGGCCTGCCTTCCGGGTTGAGTATCTCCAGGCAAGCGAAGCGAGTTTGCGACTCTTGGGCAAAGCCGAGGTCGAGAGGAGGCGAGGGTTTCCGCAGCTTTTCATTAATGAGGTAGAGGATATCGCTCAGTAGAATATGGGAATACTGCCAGTTTTGCTGAAAATTAGGCGTGCGGGGAAACGAGTTTGTTGCTCCACAGATGTGTTAGGAAGATTCGCTTGTTCATGAAAGCTTTCCCTGGTGTGTTTAGACCCCCGAGCAATGAAAGTCTAACCCGCTCGGAATTCGTGTCCAGCAAATTGTCAACATGCCAAGAGGCGCTAGATTAGTAGCTTGGTCCACTTTTGTTCAAAAGGTTTGCTTGCTTCACACATTTAGTTTGAAACCCGAGTTTCTCCTTCCATTGAATTATCGCGGAGTGTGAAAAAGTTTCACATCCATCCACGAACGTAGCTCTACGGATAGTCTGCATCGTTACAGTACGAAGCATCAAAATGTACGGGCGCCGAAGGCGGATTAGACACCTCTTGACCTGTCCATTCTCAAGCCATAGAGTATTTCCCACTCATTCAGCCCTCGAGATTGCTGAAATTAGAGAATTCTACCAACCTTGCTTAGGCCTAGCACAGCCGACCAGAGCACGCCCCAGCATACTCCAATCCCATCTCCAGAAAACAGACAAGCATAATCTGTTTATCCTGTATGATTCGCTCCTCACAACGGGGAATCCCAGCCGCACGTTTGATGAGACTTCGGCGGCACCACGGGATTTGGTTCGTGGTGCGCCTTTTTCTCCATTGATGCATGCTGATGGACCCATTGGCTAACCGCGCCATAGTCCGTCGCTTGTCGCATGCACACTACTTTAACACAGCGAACCCCCCTGACATGCTGCCAGCTTACTGCATGTGCGTATTGTTTTCCCACTCATAGCCTTTCTCAACTTCATAACATGCTTGGAAAGTCGCGTTATCTTTCCAGTATTTATGTCAACAACATGTCAGGCCTCTGACGGCGGGTCGGAGAGCCAGACATCAGGGCAATCGGGCTGCATGCAGGTTACTTCGACGTCTGTGTTAAATTTGAACGGAACTTTGAAAGGGACATCCAGTACAGGTAAAGTCTGCTGATGGATCGTGTTGGACGGTTGAGGGCATTTGCTTATTGGAGGTATAGTCAAAATAGTCAAACCCGACGGGGAATCGTCCAAGTCGGCGTTGAACGCCAGCGTACTCGCGACAAGCATCACTGCGCAGGTGGTCAATTGTTCGCAATGTAGCGAGACAATCGCGGATTTGACTGAGGATATCCAGCTGCGGGATCAGGCGATCCGCGATTTGAGAGCTGAGATCGTGCATTTGAAAGAGGCTATGAAGGGTCTCCGAGACGGTACGAATTTTGCTTATCGAAGACTGTTCGCGTCTAATCTTTGACAGAGCTTGCCGAGTGCCGGAAAAACTCTAAGATCCGTGGGACAAACTGATGAAGCATCGGCAAATATCTCTCCAAGGGTGAACGCTGGAGGGGCGGTGGATACACGCTTCAGTTCCCAGCAGGGGCGATGCCTAACCTCCGTGCTAAGAAAGGCAAACCCCTTGGAACGTGATAAGGACACACTTACTGGCTGGCGGAAGATCATAATTAGAGGTGCCACTACAAGTGTTCGGGATTAGCGCTTGATCTGTGCTCTTGACGCTGTCAGTGTCAGAGTTTAGCCCGTCGACACAGCATATTCTCCGTGGTTGGAACCACTACCATGCCACCATTTATTATCTTGTACATATGGAACAAAAAGGCAGATCATGAACACTTGCTGTCTTCCCCATAATCTTCACCAAAATCTTACAACCGGGAAAGCCGATATCTTGCCCTTTCGTGTTGCACCGATCTAAGGTTTATCTTGTGACTTCAAATACATCCGAGTCAAGGGTAGACGTAATCGTAACCTGAGCCACAGAGTTGACACCAAGCAAAGCCCTAAGTCGAAATCGCCCAATCTTCGTGACGTGGATTCCGTCAACTGTGATCGATGAGGGAGTGTGACCTTTGATGCGCGTCACGGTGGACGTCAAGTTCCCGCCTAGTAGGTTCGCAGCGGAGTTGTCCTCGGCGATTCTCAGGGAAAGGTGAATTGCTTCCGAGGTGGTCGTTGGAATCAAGGATGGGTGGGAAGTTTTGGTGGATGAGAGTCGTATCGTGACATTGAACTGCTGGCCTATTCGTATCGTTGGCGGAGGGCCGTTAAGGAAGTACAGCGTCGTTCGGCATGCGAGATGACTGTCGTCGGCATTTGGGGATCTCGAACCCTGGGTGATATCCATCGCCGAGACATAAACGCCTTCCAAGTGATTGGGCTCTGGCTCCGCTGCTTTGAGGCGAGGGTGGTCAATGGGTGGTTGAGTACTCCGTAGATAGCATCCACAAGCTGAAAACATCGGGTACCGACATTCTGGTCATCCTCAGACTCCATTGTGTACATGTGGGCCTCTCTCGGAGCGACTCTATTCGTGCGATGATGAGCATCGCTGCGCCACGATGATTCGCGAATCGCTACCGATCTTCCACATGGAGAAAGCGATTGTTTCCAGATCGGGCAGTGTCATTTCCCGATTTGACCTGTCAGCGACTCAGTGCAAGACTGACGGAGCTTCCCTGTTAGGGGACAGGGGAAGCTTCTGTTGTCCCACCCGTGACAAGATAATATTGAAGTTCTCAGTGGCCGTAAACCTTGAACCTCTTGCGCAGCTTGAGCACGAGGTTTATCATTACTGTATACATAGAGAGACCGCCAAGGTCATTCACTATTTGGGACAGTTTACCTAGCTGAGTCTGCTGCAGCTCAGGGCATGGGGTGATCGGGCGTTATTCCTTCTGTTCCGATGTTGGTTCCTTTGGGAAGAAGCTTGAATGGATATTGCATTTATTGGGGCGATTTTGTCAAATGGGCCATTGATGCATCATCGGTCTATCAACTCCTCGACGCCTAGACCTGTTACTTTATCATGAAGACGACAGCGTCGGTGGTCATTCGTGGCTTGAAATGGTGTGGCTTGGAGCGTGTCAGCGACGATTCAGACAGGCCTGCTTTTCAAACTTCATCCTTGACCTTACGACAAGCCAGCCTTGTGTAGCAGAAAAGGGAGGCTGGTAATGCCAGCAAAAGCTCTACAGGATCTGGAGCGCGCGGTTGGTTTGGAAGGCGAGTCTATCACTAGCGACCTAAATGGACTAGAGCAAGCCTGGAGCTCGTTGATTCACAGAGCCGAACATGAATACGAAGCCGATGGGTTTTGAGCGACTCTCTTCGGGAATGCAATAAAGCAAGGTAGTATGCGATTCTGGTAGCAACAGTCATCAATAGGCTCCGACCGGCTGGATATCCGGATAAGATACTCATTGATATTACTAGAACTCGATTATATATCACACATGAATCATGGCATTATTATTCTCTCACAAACCTTAAGACGTCTCACAACCTACTGCTGCACAAACGAAGTGGTGTGGCTCTTGTACAGAGTGCTCGAGTCCAAGAGGGTACCAGTGGAGGACTGATAAAAGTCGACCTGCAGATGCTGCTCATCCACGAAGCGAATGGTGGCGTAGCTGTAGTCAGTGCCGTACGCAAACTCAGTGTATGAAGGCTCAGTGCCTGCAGCATCCACGCCCTCGATGTTGCCTGCACCACCAGCAACGATGTACATGGGGGCCTTGGGGTTATTCATTCCGTTGGCGTCGGCCGTGCCGTTGTAGATCGGCGCGAAGCGCTGCGAGTTGTGTACGTGTCCGAATATGCCAAGGTCCACGCCGTACTTGTAGAAGGTATCCTCGAACGCGGCCTGGCACGAAGTGCAGTCGTTGCCCGAGCCGGTGGAGTACCAGGGTCGGTGGCCGGCGACAATCACCCAGGGCGTCACGGTGCGGTCAACGCTGGCCAGGTCAGCCTTGAGGAAGTCGGTCTGTTGGTTGGGCTTGCCGAAGGGGCCGCTGTTCAGCTTGGCAGAGCCGTCGGATCCATCAGGCGCGTTGGGGAAGTCGGTCTCGGTGTTGATCATGACGATGTGGGCCATGCCGTACTCGAAGGAGTACCAGAATGGGGGGTTGGCGAGGCTGCGGGCCTTCGCGGCGAGCTGCTGCGCCGTGGTGTTGGTGGAGGACGAAGCGAACGGGGAAGGCATGGTGTTCTCGAATCGGTGCATAAAGTCCGTGAAGTTCTTCTGACCCTCCGGGCACAGGTCGAGCAGGTAGGGGATTTCCGAGCAGTCGGCCTCATGGTTGCCGGGACTGGCCATGTACAGCTTGCGGCCTGCGACGGGTGCGAGCTGGTCGTAGAACTGCTCAAGGATTGCCTGGTAGGCTTCCTTGCCATCGAAGAGGTTGGCGAACTTGAGGTACCAGTCGTCGGCGTAGGCAAAGTCACCGGGGTGGATGACTATCTCGTAATCATCGATAGTCCGTGCAAGAGCGCCGATGGTGGTGTGGTTCAGCTCAGGCTCGACCACGGGGGCAGTGTCTCTCTTAGTCGTGGTGTAGCCATCCTTGCCGTAGACACCCAGGTCGATGACCACATCCATGCTGAAGGCAGTCTTGTCACCAGGAGTGCGGGGGCTCAAGAAGTGTCCCACGCTGGAGTTTCCGGACACGATCTTGTAGTAGTAGGTCGTGGCAGGAGTCAGTCCGGTCAGCACCGCATAGTTCGACCATGTTCGGGAGGTAGCATAGCTGCTGGAAGTGGAAGAGCAGGCCTTCGAGGTCAAGCTATCGGCAGAGGTACCGTAGACCACGCAGCCCTCACTGAGCTGCTCATACGTGTTCCAACCCACCGAGACGGCTGTGAAAGCTTGTTAAATTGATGACCCCATCGCTGGTCTTTCAGAGTAGATGCTCACAGTTGGGCCCATAGACAGCGAGACGCTGCTGGAAAGGAGTGGTCAGGTCGCTGGGGAGAGTCGGATAGTTCACACCAGCAAAGGCAGAGGCTGCCAGCACGGGCAGAGCCTTGACGAAAGATGTCGACCCAACCATGATGGGAGGTTATCCACGGGCGAGGGATGTCGAGAGATGTCGGTCGTGGAGAAACTCCATCAAGACCGAGAGTGTCGATTATGAGGGTTATATAGATGAATAACCAGAGCGTTGTGACAGGGCATCGTGACTGCCATGATCATGCGGGCCTATGCGAGTGCGAATCAACCCAAGCCAATCATTCTGAAAGGGAAACCCACGATGTTCGCAAGAAATACCATCTTCATGCCGATCGGCAAAGGGGCGGGCCTGCTGCAAGACTAGATCGAGGAGATGCGTACCATAAGAGGTAAGGGCCATCAGGCACAGCAGGACATCAGACCCAATAGTATTTCCCCAAAGTTGCCTCCCCGTCCGTCCGCAACGCTAAAATAGAAAATGGAGCATCGCTTAAGCTGGATCCGTGATAAGCTTCCGGGCGTCGGAGGATGTGTGGTGCCCGGTTGTTTGTGGCTCGTTCCTGGCACGTGGGCGGAGTCGCGGTTGTGGTTGCTTGCCTGCCACGTTGGCTTGGCTTGTCTTCCTTGTCCTTGTAGTCCTAAAGCTGCAATGGCACACTAAGTCGGGTATACCGCCGAAGAGGATGACAGAGGATGACGACAATGCTGCTGGACGCCTGGTGAATGTCGGATTTCTCCTTGGCTCGGAGAATTCCACATGCCTGCAGAAGCAATTTGGAACACATCTCGAAACCCGTCGGCCTCGGTGCATCCCGCGTTAGCGCGAGAAAGCTAGCGCCAACGGCTACCCAGTACCCACTACGTACTTTGCTATGACTGTCGATACTACGACGGGATCTTCACAAGCGAGGCCACGGGCTCCACCGTCAAAGTATACGAAGCACTAGCCATTATTATTGAATCCGTTGATTGACATTATGCGTGAGCTACCGACCGTCGGAGTCTACAAGTTTGCCCCGTCGGTCTCCGCGATCCGCACCACATATTTCACCGCCGACGCCTTGCCTGCCTCCAGGTCGCGTAGTGCCACTTCCAGGCCGTTCAGACCACCTGGGCGCACTTCATATGGGTGTCCTGAGAACCAACCCTGGGCTAAGCCGCGCCCGATGAAATGGAAGAATGCAGCTCCAAATTCGCGGTCTTCGATCGTCTTGCCTGGTGCTGGGTCCATGTGCACCGACCCAACCATGGTCCTGTCAATCTTGATGCCCTCAGGGATCTTGTCGCCCTCTTTCGTTGGGAGGACAGTGGTGATGGTGGCCGGTGCGGTGAGAGCGGCGCTGATGTTCAAATAGCTATTATGCTCGGAGACGGCGTCGAAGGCATGGTGAATTGGACTGCTGCCAGCCGCGGCCTTGATCTTCGCCCGCACTGCCTCATCGCCTTCGCGATAGTCGATGATGGTATCGCCCTTGGATCGGTCGATGAGGCCTTCAACGAAAGAAGCACCCTTGCCGGCGACGACGATCAGTGGGTGGATGTTGGATAGTGTCGCGAACTTGATCGCAAAGGCTCCCACCGCGGTCGCCCCACCGTATACCATCAGGGGCAATCGCTCGCTGGTCGGGTTCCACGGCAGCGGCAGGCTCAATCTTTGAAAAAGACCCAGCGCGGCGGTCATGGCAGCTAGCGGGATGGTGGCGGCCTCTATTCGGATCATGCATGTCAGTGGGATCGTAAAGTCAAGTCCCGGGGCTCGTATTTCACACCTTCAAAGCTTGTCTTCGACGTCAAATGGAAGGTCGTGTGCTCCCATGCGATCGCATACTCTCCATAACTGCCATATGGCGCGAGCATTTCATGGAATGCGGCCACCCTGTCCCCGTTCTTAAACCCGACCACCCCTTCGCCCACGGCTTCCACGTAGCCTGCAATATCATCGCCTTGATTGACAGGAGGGGCATCGGGACGCCAGCGGGCCACTTTCCAGTCCTTGGGGTTGGTGCCAGAGACCACTACGCGAATAAGTACTTGGCCGGGCTTGGGGACAGGAACCTCGGTATCCCGCACCGCGACCGTGACAGTCTTGTCGACGAAAGCTTGTTTCATGGCGAGTGATTCGGCTCGTATATCTGATGTGTGATTCAGAATGACTATGCGAGGGCGTCTTTATATCCCATTGCCCCTCAACTCGATGGGTGGGGCGCTGGCGCCAACGAGCGTCTCCATGGAAGGTTCGTGAGAGCATCGGAGACATAATTACTAAGGAGTTATGTAAGCACAATCAAGTCGGCAGGCACAGATTATATCATTATACCGAGTACCGAAGATGGCGTCAATTCCGGCTATGATATCAGGTTTACTGACGAATAGCTAAAAAGTATGCTTATTTCAGGCGTCCCAAACGGGCCCAAGTGGACAATCACCAAGGAAGCACCCCCGCAGCGGCAACAATCTTGCCGACCGACTCGTCCCGCTCCCCCTCAACAACCTGCTTCAACAGCTGACCACCAACACTGGGATGCTTGGCTCCCATCTTGATCGCCAGCTCTGGTACACCTCCCAAGTTCGTCGCCAAGATACCCGGGGCCACACACCACACCTTCACTCCATCTGCTTTCAACTTGTGGTTCCAATCCAGCATCAGCATGTTGAGCGCCGTCTTGCTGCAGCGGTATCTGATCGTCTCAAAGTCCAGCTTCTTGGGCCACCCGGCTGGCAAGGGCGGAGTGGGGAAGTACTTCTCCCCAGCTTGGTTGATGGCCGACAACCCCGCCACGAAGATCAGGCGTGGATCAGAGGACTGGAGAAGCAGCGGTATAAAGGTCGCAGTCAGGACATGCGTACCCGCCACATTGACATTGTAAGCCTTTGTGAAGCATTCACGGAGTGATGTCTTTCCCCGAATATATTCGATGTCAAACGTCGCTCCTAGGGTAGCTATGAGCACATCATTTCGAATCAATCGGTGCCAAGCTCACCAGCATTATTCACAAGCGCATCAATATGTCCAGTCTGGGCCTGAACCTGGGCAAAGGCCTGATCGATAGATTCGTCACTCGCGAGGTCGAGCTGAACTAACTCGAGGGTGTTGCTTGCGTTGGGACATTCCTGCCGAAGCTTGTCGATCGCTTCCTCGCCCTTCTCAAGCGACCGACTACTCATGAACACGTGGTAGGGCTTTTCAGATTCGAAAAAAGCTTTGACGGCTTCGTAGCCAATACCACTGTTCCCGCCAGTTATCAGGATGATCTTGCGAGATGCCATGATCGTAGATGTATCTTGGGACTATTGCGATAAAAGCTCTGCGTTTTTCTGCTAACGTAAATGCCAATGCATTGCAAAATATCATTTTATATTGGCGAGAAATCGTTTCAGTTTCAGTTGACGTTCACGCCAAAATCGTGCAAATACCGATAGATCCGTGGTGTGGCTTTGTTGAAGTATTCTTTGGGTCCTAAGAACGCCAAAAGGTGCGGCGGAGATAACCAGTTGCGCCGGAGATTAGGAAATGCTTATTGAAACTGTCGGGTTTTGAGGCTCGTATTTTCTATCTTACGGTGGATTTGGCTCTCGCAATGTCCCATGCATTCATACCTGGGGTAAATGCTCTCTCATATGACGATATCCATCCTCCGCATTAGGTGGTCACAAATTTCCTCCCCCTACGCGCTTCTTCGCTGGGATCCATTTTGAGGACCTAACATGATGACTGCGGGGCCTGTTCCGAGCAGGGTGCATGCTTGCCTTCTCCTCCCATTCCTCCGGGAATCAGGACCAGAGTCTTCCTCCGAGTCTTGAAATCCTCCTTATCCCAGGCAGCCTCGACCTCGGACATAGGCCGCGCAACGATCTCAAACGGGGGCTGTGGCAGAAACCTCATCAAACCAATGCCAAACCGCAGCCGTTCTCTCAGCTCTAAATTGGCCAGATGGCACATTTCCAGGGCGGGGTCAACGATCTCCAGGCCCTTGCTGTCGAACAGGTCATTGTCCACTTCCCACGGTTCTTTTTCGTGCGGCGTCCAAGCGGGCATGTAATCAACGCCGTGGTCCGTGTCGTTGTTAATTTGCTTCAAAACCTGTTCTCCGATCTCCCAGCCCAGAAAGTCGATCACGATTTCGATGAAATCAAATTTCGGGAGTTGAACTGGGTTTGCCAGGAGGATTAAGACGTCGGTCCCCTTGACTGGTGTGAGGACGGTTGGGTCGTCTGTCAGGCCGATGACCATGGAAGCGCCCAGCCAGTTCGCGATCCATGCTGCAGCACGTCCAAGGCAGGTGGTGGCTCCAATGATAATGACCCGGCGCTTGTGGCAGGTGAGCAGGAGCGACCAGCAGGTAAGCCAGGTGCCTGCGAGACCAGCGATCAAGACCGGGTTGTCGGTTTTGGGAATCTTCAAGAGGCTGTCCTTTGGTATGTTGACATATTCAGAGAGGAGACCGAATCCGCGGGGTTTGATCCAGGGGATCACGTAGTAGGTACTGCCTGTGGTTTCGTCTTGAACCACCCCGTCGACGCTGGGGTCAAAGGGCAGCGCAACAGAGCTGGTGACCGGGTTGTCGGCGACGACTCTGTCTCTGACTTTTGCCCAAATTCCGACGGCAAGCACTTTGACTTGAATATTCCCAGCCATGGTGGGAGGGCGGATGGTCCCGGGTTTGAGGATAGGGGGGTATCCACGCCGCGTTACTCGGGCTACCTTGATGAGGCGGCCCTCGGTTGGGTTTGGTGGCAGATCTTCAAGGGCAGAGTTGATAATCTGGTCGATGAGAGGAACAGAGGATTCCGGCTCAGTGAAGCGGAATGCCTCCCCTGGAGGGCTATCAGACATGGTGATGCGACGGTGCGAGTGATATTAGCCGGTTGGCAAGACAAGAGGAGGTGGATGGTTGGGAGAGAGGACAAAAGGGCCGTTTGGTGAGAGGGGGAGAGTTGAAAGAATGGATATATGCTTACTCGGGCGCGTCACTTAAATATTCGAGCATCTCTCACTTCGGCCTGGCTACTTTCCTTATTGGGAATGTACTGATGTTCACACGCTTCGGTCTAAATCAGGCACACCACCGTAATCTGTTTGCTTCTAGTGATCTATCATACTCTCATTGGTTCTACGGCCGTGATAGAACCTTCGTAATTCCCTTCTACATTCAGCCTCCAGTAAGAGGGGGCATGGGTCCATTGTATCAGATTCGAAATTCACGATGAATGCGTACGGAATGAGGCATTACGCAGGGAAGTCTAGGCAGCTTCTATCAATAGCCTTACTAGATAACGCAAACACTGACACTAGGAGAGGGGAACTTTGTTCTGTGATTGTTCTCGTTCTTTGCCTTGGGAAGAGGTTCAAAATCTCGTCACGATGTTATGCTACGATCCACGCATCTTACCTGAACGGGTATAGTTTAAGATCCATGATATGCAGTCACAGAGATACACGAGCAGGCCTCGGCTGCCCACTGTCCGAAACACTCATTTTTGACCTCATAGGATCTTTAAATGAAGACACATCTTTGCCGTGGCGTTAATTTTTTGTCTATGCGAAGCTCGCTTTTCACATCACTCTCGAGGTCGACCTCTCCCCAGCCCAGGATTTCGGAGGAAACACCCCTTATGGCTACTGACGATTTATCTTGATCACCGGCGGAACTGCAGACGGTCCAAAGCTCAAGGCTACTATTCTCCCCGGTGGTGGACACTGGAACGTCCTCCGCGACGATGGCATCGCAGATGTTTCGCCAAATACACCATCCAGGCCGAAGACGGCGCATTGGTCATCGCCACCCATGAGGAGTGGATTCAAAAGTTTGAGAACAAGCCAGACACAGACGGCGATACCTGCCGAAGAGAAGCAAGAGTCCGAAGTGGTATGCGAGGACTCATCCGTGATTTGAAGTGGCCGCTGGTCCTCGTGGCTGGCTGAATCGGACAATGAATGATTTTTGGGGAGCTTCATCGCCCTACTCAACCAAATCATGTTACGATTGACGTTTACTTGTTTGAATGAGAAAGGTCGACGAAATGCAACGTGCGCTTGATGGGTGATGAAACTTCTTTCGAACTCCGTTCTCAACCGTAAACACAAATCTCTGCTGTCGGGCTGAATTATATCTCCAGGGCTGGGGGCTTCTGTGAGAATATAATCGGTATGAATATATCGACGTAAACAATCAGTTCTGGCGATAAAGAAAGAGGTTCCTGGAATTGTAAATCAATAAAAATCTAGAGTTTCGTTAAGTCGCCTTCTTCCCCGGGATCCACTTCGATCTTCGGGTGTTCGATTGCGCAAAAAGTATTTGACGTCAGGACCCAGCCCGGCGATGTCTTGGCCCCACCCAAGGCAGCAGCAACAGACTCGAACTTCTAAAATGACCAACATCCGTGAAAAAAGAAAGGCTGACACCAGAGGTTCTCGCTGAGATCAGTCGACTCGACAGTCTCACCAGGATTGAAAAATTCCGTGGCGATCGGTTGGCCTTACAACCATTGAGAATGCGGCACGCTCCATCATGAACTCCAGCGGGCCTTTATTCATCGCCCAGGAGGCCATCTGTTACTACGACATCAGCACCGTGTACAACTCTTGCCCAAGATACCTCTTTTATGCCCTGCTAGTTGCAAGTTGCGTGACTCGCTGGACAGGATGGCTCGCCGATGTATTTCTTGGAGCAGCTGCCACCTATGCAGGCACAGCAGCCATTGAGGCATTCATCCTCGTCGCGAGTGAGCAAAAGAGACCAACTCCAGCACCAGTCACCATCCCTTTGATACCTGAAAACTCCACTTTATGGAATGACTTTCCCCAATTGATTACGGACACAAACGAAATCATGCTCCAGCCTGGTTCGCTCGACCTCGATGCTGACGCCGTCCTTGCCATTGTGGTGACGGGGTACCTTGTGTTCTTACCTCTCCAATGCTGGTCTCGCGTATTGACACATCAACGAGCCCGCAATGTCCTGTTCTATCTTTGGAACATGCTGATGCTTTCCGGTTCGA